>PVIU01020810.1:0-33145 GCA_004026605.1 Ondatra zibethicus | reverse complement strand
GGGAGAAGGGGAAGAAAGGAAAAAAAATTTTTTTTTTATCTTTAATTATGTTCTTGAATGGAAAAAATAAAACAAAACAATGTATGGAAAAAAAAAAAAGAAAGAACTCTCAGCTGTAGGCTCAGATGCTATCTGATGGGTCAACCTTTGGTGGGCAAAACGTAGGATCTTTAGTTAATACATTTCAAATTGTTTCTATGTTTTAGTCACAGGATGCTAGGTCCTCATTAGAAGTAAGAAATACTTGGCTATAAAAGACACAGAGGACAGATAAATTGTAGTTACCCTCTGATCCTGGAGCATTGTCAACCTTCCACAGTCATTGGCATTTTAATCAGTTGACCAATCCTTGTAGACAGTCTTGCTCCAGGAATTCTCACTCACACTAACTTCAGCTTCAAACTTTAAACTATTTTAATGCATATCATGATTGAAAACCAGACCATAAAATATTGGAAAGTTGCTTATGTTTTTGTAGATAATAATTTGAGACAAAAGTCATATTATGAATCATTACAAAGCTGTAACAGACCACAGCAAGGCTATTTACTGTTTGCAAAGAAAGCAATCCATAACACATTAAATATTTTATTATGTGTTATAAAATCTTGGCTTTTAGGTAAGATGAAAACACTGGGTAAAACAGGAAGCATATTACAGAAACATTAACTCTTTATTGCATATAATTTAGCCAAAGTAATAACAATCACTGGCTCTTTCTCCCTCTGTTTAATTGCATCAGGGAAATCAATGGACCTTTCATATATACCATCCTTTTAGGTGGTCCAACTTTTTGATTGTTTTATTACTCAAAAATTACAGTTAGCAGTGTTTCTGCATCTAATCGTCATCTCTACAAATCTCTTGGCATCTCAATGGAGTTTCCTTTCAAATTTAACTGAACAGTTTGGCCATTTACAGTACCAAATAGACAGTGTGCAGTTCTCTTATTTTTAATCTTCCCTGTGTTTGAGTATCTGTAGCATGGAGTGTTAATGAAATCCTGCTAATAGATTCCCATTGTTTGAATCCAAACATAAGAAGAATTTACTGTTCTGTGACAGATAGTACAAGATGGGAAAGTAGATACAGAGTGGTCAATAATGTGGTGGGAGTAGCATAAATAAAATCTGCATGAAGAAGCACACAACTATAAACTAGAAGAGCAGCTGAGTATGTTCTCTAACGCACCAACGTATTCTTGGCATTGACAGTTAATCTTCTGGCACCTACACTCTGTGATGGCCCAGTTACAAACTTCCTGTTGGTTAGAGTAGCAATGCATGGAGTCAATACATTACATCTTTTTCCAGACTCTAGTGAGGTGGAAATAGCAAGACACAACAGAGCTGTCTATGGTTGCAGAGTTATCTCTTGGCTCTATTAGCCAAGGCATTTCCCCTTTCCTTTGTGCTCCTTGTAATCTGGCACACTGATGGGATGGTAGCAAATCTAATATCTACATGAGACTTTCAATGGCAAACATAGATAGACAGATAGATAGACAGACAGACAGACAGATAGATAGATAGGTGCTGGATATGAACACAGTACACAATGGGAGTCATGCCAACAGGCAACTTCCAGAGCAGCCCAGTTCTCTAGACCATCTAGTTTCAGAATTATTTTATACAGAAGACACAATCAAGGGATTAAATCACTGTTATTTTCGGTGGCTACAGCTTTTCTTATCTGACTTTTACAGATGAATGGAATGTCTAACTAAAATAAAGGACTGAAATGTCAATAAGGTGTTCAAATCAGAAAAAGATTAAATGCATTTGAGTAGAAAATAGGATGCTAAAGGGAAACGATTTCTTTGGGATGAGGGTTAAGTGACCTCAATGGTGGGTCATGGGTTATAGCAAACTGAAACTGTCATTTATTTTAAGCAAAATATACAAAATCTGTATGCAATTTCCTAGGCAATTCTTCTATGTTTTATCTTCTGTAACCCTGGAGATAGAACCTAGGGCCTTCTGTACTTAGTCCACTGTCACGTGACATCCTCAGTCCTCTCTGGCTAATTGAAGAAGTCAGATCAGTTACTGCCTCAGTCCCCTAACATTTTAGGATTCCATTTTCAGAGGAGCAATGGTGAGAACAAGGGTCACAGATGGCAACATTGTTTAGGCTAAAAAAAAAAAAAAAAACCCAAAGAAAAGAGAACAGGTACTTGGTTGGTTGGCTAAAAGTGAGAAATGTCCTTAGCCTTGCCAGAGGCCAGAAATGCTTAAGACAAAAGTGTTTAGTTTCCACACATACTGAGGCTGGAGACGACAGGAAGGAGAGCTAGTTTCTTGTTACCTCATTTCCTATTCTGGAAAGGTGTCCTGATCCAAGGAGGCTCCTCCTTCCTGAGGGAGTTATTTCTTTTCTCTTTCACTGAAGTGCCCTATGATACCATTGTTTCTAAACTCAACTGAATTGAAATGTTTTTAAAATGTATATCTTAACATTGTTCACTAATATCTACTTAGTGACTCCAGATGATATTCTGTTATAGGTTCAGGCATTATTGCAAAAGCTTATCCTGCAACACATGGGAACCACTGCAGAGACCCACAGACCAGGCATCATGCAGAGAGTGAGAGACCTTGGGATACTCAGACCTTAATGGGATGTTTTTAATCAAATCCCTCCCCTCATAGTTCAGGGAACACTGCAGAAGAGGAGGCAGAAAGAGTTTCAGACCCAGAGGAATGGAGCACACAAAGGAAATAAATGCCTTCTCAACACAGCAGGACCAGTGCACATAAGAACTCACAGAGATTGAGGCAGCATGCCCAGGACCTGCATGACTGCATCAGGTCCTTGGCTCTTAACAATTGGCTTCCAGTTTAGTACTCTTATGGGATTCCTGAGTGGCTTCTGGTCATTGTGCCTTTCTTAAGCTTTTTTCTTCTGTTGTTTCGGCTTGCCCAACTTCGATATAATAGTTTTGATTTTATCATATTGTATTTTATTTTGTTATATTTTAAGAATGAATTAATGAATGAATGAAAAACAAACCGTTAGGGTAAAGGCTAATGACAGAACTTTCATTTATGCATGCTGAGAGATGGAAAATCAGTTTTCTCCAATGCAATGACACTAGGTATATCAACAATGCCAGGACATGCCTCATCTTCAGGAGTAGTTGAACAAGATATTAATGAACTTCACAGGTTTTTTTTTTTTGTGTTCTTTTAATTTGTTACAGGGATTGGGCAGGGTTATTTTGTTTTCTTGTATTTTTATATTTTGAGAAAGAACTTAAATTTAGGTGTGTAAGAAGGGGAGAGAAACTGGAAAGACTTGGGGGTGGGAAAATATGATTAAAACATATTTAGGTTGAAAATTTCTTATAAAACTATGACACCTAAAACATAAATACATGTGAGATAATGCTTTCTTTATAGAAAGAGGACCATATAGCTCAAAACAAAATGTATACGTTAAGAAAGAAGTCTCAAAACCATAATACTCAAAATGAGCATGATTTCCTGATGCCAACAAGCAAATGACTGAAAACTCAATTAGCATATCAATAATTCAATAAAAAAATCAAATTTGCCAACAACTACTTAACATTCTATTAGCTACCACTAATTGTTGATTTTTCCCTGGGTCTTTAAAGCATTATTTATAGTGATACTTTAGTATAATTTTTCCCTTCAAGGAGCTCTTGAGAAGAATGTAAACTCCATATGTTGTACTGCATTAGGACAGAATAATAATTACTTACTCAAATCAATAGGTAATTTAAGTCTGAATAAGTATAAGGCTGTTTTGAGGCAGCTGCTCCCAAGCTGCTTTTACCACTTAGATAAGTACTAAATTCAGTGGCCAGAAACTGAGTTATACGATGTGACTACATCACAAAATGATGATGTTTCTGTTAAAAGACTTATTACATATTTTTTGACTAAGTCATTAAAACTGACTCATAAAACTGAAAGTAATGGCATTCAGTCACCATGTATGGAAGCATGCCTCTGCTCTTTGTATGTGTACATTTTTAGAGGCCACTTTAGAGCATCATGGGAACATATTCCCATATATGAGCTTATGGACAGCTTTTGCTGGTTTTCTGAAAATCTTTGCATGAAATTAAACATGTTAGCTCTAGAATATTGTCCATTAGAAATGATTGCTGACAAAAACTTCATAGTTTTCCAACAACCCAGATATATTTCAATGAAGAGATAGATTTGTTAACCATTTAAACAGTGAAAGTTGCTGACATAAAGAAAGAAATAGTTAAATTTCTTGATGCTAATAGCCATTTGGTCCTATCAAAATAAACAGATACAGAAACTTATCTTTTACTGATAGCCACACAAAATTGAATATTTACAATTATTCCATTTTGCAGATATATGTCCAGAGATGAGTTTGGTTTCAACATAGAATAATTATTCTCCAAATAATCTTTAAATAAATATTAAATGTCTCCCTAGATAAAGTACTTAAGATGAATATAAAATGTCTCAAGGTGAGGGACTAGAAATTAGAGCCTTCAGAAGGAATTAGATGGACACCAGACCTTCCCTGCAAAGAAAAAAAATAATCAGGCAAAACTGAGGCATAGACAAGAGAAAGCAAGTGGATTAGAAATATTCTACACAATAGCACTAGGAGATCTCCAACTGTGCCTTACCCTCTTTGCTCTCTGTCTCTGTACCTAAACTCTCCTCTCCTGGCAGCAATCACTCCATTCCTTGACTTCTTCTGTTTCAATGTATGAATTACTGACTTTACAAAAAAAATTCTTTCAACTATGAAATAATCTACAATTGAGTAAAATTAATTATGGGTAACTTTCATATGAGAATTTCAGAGACCATTCAAATAATCATTTATTAATCAAAGAAACATTTATTGTAATATGACTATAACAGAAGGTTTCTTTGTGTATCTTTGGTGCCTATCCTGGAACTAGCTCTTGTAGACCAGGCTGGCTTTGCACTTACAGAGATCCACATGCCTCTGTCTTCTGAGTACTGGTATTAAAGGTGTGTACCACCACAGCCTGGCTTTAGTGCACTTTCTTAATGATCTCAAGGCTTAAGTTTCATTATCTGTAAAATGAAACAGTAATCCTCTGTATTGCAGATTAATAATTTACAGGGGCATACAGTTTCCAGGGTCAGCAATTTGGAAAAATGAATCTGTAGCTAAAACGTAGGAAAAATAAACTCAAATAAGGAAATCCCTACAAATGTACAGGTGCAGTTGGCAGGAATGCAGTTGTCAGGCAAGCATTGCTTATTAAATCAATACAAGGAGGCAGCAGCCAAGATCCTGGCAAAGAACAAGAGACTGACAAAGGCTTCCCTCGCAATAAATGAATCATTTGTACTGAGATTTTGCTGAGCCAGCCTGCAAGTTTCAGAAGAAGGGATAAGCTAGAGAAAGTTTAGTATGTGAAATTCCCTGTATAACTTAATACGTTTTGTTTTTTACATTACCTTAGTGTTATCAGTAGGATGAGTGGAGGAAAAGCAACTACAAATGTGCTGTCAACACTTATTCATTCAACCAGTAGGGTGTTCTTTACTTGTGCTTGAATAATGATGGAAAGAACACAAACATCAATATCTTTTTGGAAAGACTTAAAATAAACATAATATAATTTCATAATATTTATTACAAACATAAGTCCAGTTTTGTAGGAATTTGAGGGAGGTTTTCATATAAGAAGTAGCATACTTTGGCATTAGGTGAAGAGTAGAAGTTTGCTGGAAAGAAATGACAGGAAAAATATACCAAAGCAAAATAAGAGGCCATATAAATTAAAGCATAGGGAAGTTTCTTTATCGGTATTAATTAATTAATAATTATGGGGGAAATAATATGTTTTTCTCAAATTGAATACAACTGGCCAAACAGTTATGGACAGAACAAAGATTCCATGATGAGTGATAGAATCAGATTTTATAATATGATATTGCTGGAAGTTGTTAATTAGAATGTTACCTATGGTCTCTATCCTGCAGAGATACTCTTGGAGAACAGAAATTGAAGGAGCAAAAAAAATCAAGGCAGCTAATCAGTGAGTCTTGAAACTGGCTATCTAGACAGACAGAGGGAAGAAACAGGAGTCCTCAAATGTCAGAAGGAGCCAAGGAAAGGGCAGAATGATGACATGAAGAAAACTCACCTAAACACTAATGTAAAAATATTAAATAATTATATATTTATATAATACTTATATATAAATGTTAATGTAAAAATATTCAATAATTATATATAATATAAAAGTATCCATATATCTTATACTTTTTACTTGATCAGGTCTATTTTATATTTTTGTAACTGACAAATTTCAAACAAAGCTGAGACCCTGTTCTGTGGAACTAAAGCTCAGGAAGCATACAATCTTAATTGGCATTTTCCTTCTGTTTCTTTTGCATGCTACTTGTACCTTACTTGCTGTGGGATAACGTTGTTATACACTGTAAAGATCTGTCACTCATGTTAGTTTAATAAAACACTGATTGAGCAGCACCCAGGCAGAAAGCATGGGCAGGGTAACCAGTCTAGGAGAATTCTGGGAAGAGGAAGGGCAGAGACGACATCAGCAGCCAGATGCAGAGGAAGTAAGATGAGAATGCCTTAGTGAGAAAGGTTCCAAGCAATGTGGCTAAACATAGATATGAACTGTGAGTTAATTTAAGTTGTAAGAGATAGTTAAGAATAAGCTTAAGCTAATAAGCCAAACAGTTTATTATTAATATAACCCTCTGTGTGTTTCTTTGGAGCTAAATGGTTGTAGGACTGGGTGAAACAGAAACTTCCATCTATACTTACTTTCTATAGAGAAAGCCTTTCTTATACTTTTGGTAGTGAGCCTAGCCTTTCCAGCCTGAAAAAGCCTTTCTTTACATGAAATATAGATCACTCTCCACACCAGCATGAACTCACAGTTCACTATTACATAACACAGAATGACTGTTTGCTTTTTATCTTCATGTCTAGCTTGACACTTGGATTGGGATCTTATACTTTTCCCTATATTCAGATGAAATATTTTGCTGTTTTCTAGGCTTAAATACAACCAGCATCATGATTCTATGTAGCTTTCTTTAATTAGAATAAAATATGACCTCTTTTGTTATTAGGTCTTACTCATTATAAGATTCATTAGAGGTTTGTTAATTGTTATGACAAGGATGGTGAAAAATGGACTAATCCCTGGCTAGGGTTGGGAGAAAATTAGGATGGAAGAGAAAAATGGTAAATGTGAACAAGAGGAAAAATATAAACAGGAGGATAAAGTACTATTCCCTTTATTCCTGTAGAGCCTACTGCCAAATGCAATCCATTCATTTCCTTGCGGGTTCCACTACTGATGTCCCATCTCTGACAAGACATGTAAAGAAGAAATGGAAGGTGAACACCTCTAACTTTAATTATACTGTGACAATTCTGTTACACTGGTAAAAACTAAATGGCACCAGTTAAGTTGTAATATCATTTTTTAAAAGCAGAGCCTAGAAACACTAAATATGTAGCTTTATTTTTAAGGAAAGTGTGCAACATAATTTAACATAATACAATTAGTCTGCAAAATAGGTGATTGTTTCTGATTTTGGAGTAGAACAAACTTCATTTTGAGAAAGAACTCCATTCTAGGGTCTAACTAGGGGGGTAAATGCAGCCCAGCGAAGTCATAAACATTCCCATGAAGCTGTGCCAGTCCTGGTGAAGGTGACCCACAAGGCTGTCCAAACAACATCTGTTTGCTTCAATATTATCCTAGTAGACATCTGAGTAACCACTGTTTTGAAATTCTTGTCTGCTGACAGTCAATGTTTTTGAAATTCCCCTATATCCTAACCAACGAATTCAAATGTTGCATACTTTCACACAATCCTAAAACAGCTAGGTTTGTGCCACCCTGCTTCCAGTTTCCCCTTTACAATCCCCTCACCCTGAAGCCTTGGGGCCGTTCTCCCTGACCCACTGTGTCAGAGTGACTTATTATGGTCTGAGTTGGCTACCTTGCAATCAATAAACCCCAGTGTGTTTGCACCGGATACTGGCTCCATCTTGTTTGGTGGTTCCATTGCACAAGCATAACAGTGATCTCAACAGGCCTGCCAGACCATAATGTAAGAGATTACATATGAAAAGAGGGATTTGTTAGGAATAAAGGACTTCTGCAAAAAAATGCTGTATCTCTTTTCCACTTTAAGTTATCTGCTGCTCATTACTTCCCAACTACCCTACCAAGAATGATGTCTGAAGTTTATGATAGAAGATATTGCTAATATTTGTGAGCACAGCAATTATTTCTACTGTCTTAAGATTAAATAGAATTTTCTGATTTTCACATAATTATTTTTCAACTTCTAACTTCAGTTATGAGCATGCCATTTTACTTAAATTTTGAAAAATAATAGGATACATGCAAAATTAATTAGGACTATGAAAAATGTAGTGAAGATGTGATAAATTTCTAAGCAATTGAAATTCAAAACAGAATATTTGCGTAGTATATTAATTTCTTTGAATTTTTCAGCATGGGTATACAGTATAATAAGAGCAATAAAAAGCCTAAGGTCTTAAAATATCTAATACATGTTAGTCTTTTTCATTAATTGTTGTAATTTTTAGCATGTATCAATTTTAGAAGTGTGTGGGGCCCACTGTGATAGTTCCATATATACATACATAATGCACTTAACTTGTCCCTCCAACCTTCCACTCTTAACTCCATCTTCTTTTCCTAATGTCTACCCTCCTGAGCCCTTATGATGTCTAATATTTATGTACAATTTTATAGTTACCACAAAAATCAGCCATTTCTAAATTATTTCACTTAGGGTCTAATCAGCTACACTCAGTTTTCTATTCATTGTATTTTAGAGTTTCAAATGCATTCTATTAGTCTGCTTTGGGTCCTGTAAAAGACTGCCAAAAAGTCAGTGGCCTGTAAGTAGAATATAAGTAGTAAAAATGTATATCTTGAGCTCTAAAAGCTGAGAGGCCAAAGAATAGGATCCTGCTGTTGGTTAGTGTTTCTTCCTGAACTCAGACATAAGTCTATATAAACCATGATGTGGTGGGAGGGATGCTCTAAGAACTTGGTTATAATATTACAAAGGCTTTCATGTGAATTCCCCCATAGGCTAATAATATATTGGTTTTATTTGCCAACTCATAAGCCTGTAGAAGGTGACTTGATCTAGGGGCTCTGACTCAGGCAGTGGGTTAATACCTTCCTGAGTTCATATTATGATGGCATCATTTAGACGTGATAAAGTATCAGATGTGAGGACTGAATGGAGGATTTCGGTAACGGGGATGTGTCCCTAGGGGTTGCATCTTATGGCTAGCCTCTCCCATAGGTTTCTGCTGCCCTGACATCACCATAGGCTCCACACCAGCAGATCTAAGGACTGATTGTTAACAATATGTTATAAATATGTATGTAACTCTGAAATAATTACTGTAATTAGGATTTCCGGTTATATCCATTTTCCTGTAATGCCTTGACATTGTTTTTCTTTATGTCAATTGGTTCTCAAGGTCTGGCTTGCACATTAGGTCTTGTGAGATTTTACGAATGCTGATGTGCATAGGCACTGATCATTGGTTCCTCTTTTTCATCCAAGCTTTTGTTGGAGACAGCAGATATGTAATAAGCTCCAGTGAGGCGTCCAATGTTGAGTTCTAGGGTTCTCAAATAAAGTGATCTTGCCATCTTGTTGACAAACAGAACAAATGCTGATCTATTCTGAAGCTGTGTCACAAACCAAGAAGTGTCAATGGTTGTTACTTGAAATTCTTCATTTTCTCAAAAATCATTTGGAGTTTCCATTTCTTTTCAAAAATTTAAGGTCTTTATAGGCATTAGGATTTTTCTTTTAGTAATTCAACATTCTGCTCTTTACATACAATCAAATGTACTATACCATCAAATGCAGTATTCAAAGAAACACTTTAACACTCTGTACATGAAATCCACATTTAAACTTATGCTGCAAAATCTACAAATCTGCTGTGTGCCATAAATTCTAAACATTTTATCACATCATTATCAGAGGTTCTTTTTATCTAAGTAACATAAAAGTGGGTCCTTGAATTTATTATCCCAAGATCATATTTCAACAAACTCTTTCCAGATGATATTCTATAATTTCATTAAAGAGATTCTTTCTTCAGGGCATGAAGACAGAAGCAAGCCCTAGGTCTAGAACTACGCTAAACAGACCCTTGTATGGGGGAACTTTTCTTTCTGTATCATTTGTGGAACTCAGAAACTGTCAGGCCATATACTAGGTACCAGTTTAGATAAAGTTGAACAAACTCTCTGAATTTAAATGGGAAGAAAGCTGAGTGTGTGAGTTCTAGATAAGATGATAGGGTTATGCAATTATTTTAGTGTATCTTAATGTGGACAAGTTCTTTATCTTGTGCATAGCTGCCTGAAATTATTTGGACAGTATAGGAAAAGAATTTGGACAGCAATGAAGGTAGCATGCAGCAGCAAATTATTTACCTGCTTTACCCATTAAAATCTTTCCCCAGAGGTCCACTGTGCCTGAACCATATTACATGTCTTTTAGCATGAATTAAATACAATTTTCTATGACTTTAATTTATGTTTTTTTCCTTGCTAGATATAAATCCTCATTTCTAACTACATGAATGATCATATGTTATATACAGTACCAATGCGTTCTGTATTGTTCAAATGACAGGTAAATGTGTCTAAACTTATTACAGAATGAGAAGGGAAATATAGCATAAAATAATATGAGAGAAACATTATAGAAGATAATACTGGTGGTTGTTATTTCAACTTATATTTTACATAATGTTTACATTCTGTGTTTTATTTAAGATTTGACAGACATCGAGTTAATTCTAATTCTGTGACATAGAAGTTCAATTAGGACTAAATTAATGGAAATTAAAATAGACATACAATTTACAGTCATGAGTGTACCCATGAATATAAATAATAATGAAAATTCCTAATTCTTTCTGTTTTCTTTCAGACCCAAAACTTCTATGCTTGAATAAGCAATTAATATTACTAGAAACTGCCTTAACAAGAGACTATTGCATATGTACAAGTAGAGTAATGATAATATAAATTCTTACTTTGCAATTTCTGTCAAATTCCATAATTATTTCTCTTATGCTTTAGCAAATGTTTCCCCTGTTTGAAATCACATATTAGGTCTTTTGCCTATTTGTTCCAGTTCAGATAATGTTGCCCCACATACATAAAAGACCCAATATAGCAATTTAGAGACAAGAACTTTAAAGAAGGACAGGTTTGAGATGAAAGATATTGCTGGTCACATTAGGGTCAATAGGATTGGTAATGAGAAGGTAATATGTAGGATTCATGTACACAGTACTAAGTAAGAAGGTGGAGTTTTCTAAGCCATAGAGACATCAAAGATGCAGAGGAAACAAAAAATGCCAGTGGCTAAATCTTTAATATCTATTCTCCATAACTCTTAGAAAACAAAGTTGTATTGCTTGAGCTATCTGATGTGTGCAATTTTGATATGACAGCCCTATGTAACTATTATGCTCTCCCTGTAAGACTTTTTTTTACAAGACTGTCAATTGATGGTATCTTTGGGCTTATCTTGTTGCCTACATACAAAGCATTCACGATGATAAGAGTGGTGCCCAGCTGTCGTAGTGCTTGTACAAACAAGACAGTTTATGTTGGACACCTGATTTCTTTCTAGAAGTCTGGTTTTTCATTACATGCTAGGATTCCCACATGATAAACTCACAACGCAATCCTCAGTGGTGAGTTTCTAGTGGGCTTCAGTGAACAAAAACCACAAGTACAGCACTGGATTTTCTTTCTGTTAGCAGCATACAATCCTTGTGGAGTTCTGGCCTGGAAATTTATACTTTTTCATAGAACATTTACTCTAATTACCCCCAAACATCCATCCTCTACAATAACCAAGGAGGGTCCATGGAAACAATGAAGCATGGCAGGTAGTGACGGCAACAAATGTCTAATGGTTCTACTCATAGACCCTGGGTACTGGACCAGTGTTAACTTTAATATCTATCTCCCCTACATTAAAATGGTGAGCATAAGAGAATATAAATAGTATCTCTTGCCTAAATCTGAGTGTCCTTAGTTTAAAAGCGCAAATAAATGTGCCAAGAAGGGCTCAGGTCACATATAGTATCTCAGTAAGAAAGTATTGCTTGGAGCTGACAAATTTTTAAATGATTTATTACATAAGCATACATAAACAAAACTGTCATTCTACTTCATAACTAATCAAAAGTAGTTGCTTAAAATATTAACATTATAGAAAATAAATATCTCATAAGATTATTATCATTAGGGAACCATACTGATAGACTTTAATTTGAAATTATATTCATAATGGCTGTAGGCTGCAAATCCCCTCCAAAATTCATCTTAAAATTTAACAGTCATGGTAGCTAAGTGGCTACCAGGCCCTGGGGGCTCTGTCCTTGTGAACGAATGTCACCATCATTGTGAGAGTGGCATAATTATTGTTAGTGTGGGTTCCCCCTAAGATGGAGGGTTTCCCCCTAAGATAAAATGGCCTCATTTGAACTTTTTGTCTTATGCAAGCTTACATGAATGTTCCCATGCTTGATGCAGCAAGATGTTCCTTGCAAATGCAAGTGTCACTCATGCCCTAGGCTTCTCACTGCCCCAAAGTGCGAGCCAAACCAACATCTCCTGTTTTAATTGGACAAGCACACTATGTTTTGTTAGAGAAGAAAGGAACAGAATAGACAAGAATAATGCTATCTAAGGTTCATTTGATACCCAAAATCCATCAGTTATTCCTTGGAGAATTTTAATTTGTCTGCTTTCTTCTCCTAGTAAACAGGGATGAATCATGTTTTTCTCTTGTAACTATTGATTTATCATAAATTATGTCAAATTATATCTAACTCTATATGTGTACTTTACAGCTTCTCAAAAGAGAGATCACCAGAATCAATAGCAATTATAGGACTGAATAATATTTCTGATGAAACCAATGTCTTCTTCCAGCATAGACCTACCTTTCTTTCCTCATGATCGCTAAAGCCAACCAGCCGAGCAAACAAAACTCCATTTTCGCTAAACCATACTTAGTCATTGCAACACCAAAAAGGTAGTTATTGAGACAAAAAGAAAAATATATAGAATATTAGTTATTAGTATCCTGATTTGTCCTTTTATATTTTTGGATTATCCAGAGTATGATTGGTTAACAAGCTCTGCTGATGCCACATTCGGAATTTACCAATGACCAACTAGCTGTTACACTTTTGGATTTTACACTCCACTTTAAAGTGCAGCTTTATAATCTCTCAGTTATAAGAACCTTTACTGTCTTCTTCTGCCAGGTCACCAGTAATTGTATTGACACAGAAGGCAAAGTAATAAGTCTAACAGAAATACTGAACTTTTTTTGCTTTTTCTGTAAACATTTAATTTTCTATCACTTGCAAAAGAAGAGCCTAAACCTATAACCCAGTCTGCAAGACCTTTTGTGCTATGGCCAATCTCTCTAACATAACCCTGAATTACTTGAGTCCTCGTTTCTTCCATATTACTTATAAGGACAGACATGACAAGCCAGTCATCTTCATGCTCACAGCTTCTGTACTTTCTGTCTTACAAGTCTTCCCTTAGAAATACACATTTTTCTCCTGAGTTCATTACGCCTCTGCTAAAATGGTCCTAACCAGAGTAAGCTGCATTTGCCTTTTTCTTCCCTTTTACTGAAAATAGCTTTTATTCTCAACTAATATATATTAATTACAATCCTCTCCCTATGCTTCTCCCAGTGCCTCACCACTACTCCTCCCATCTGGATACCTTTTGGTGTCTCATTAGAAGACAAACAGGCTTCCTATGGATTATAGTATAATACAACAATTATAAGTGTATAATATGACAAAACAAAAACCTAACATATCTGAATAGGACAAAAACAAACAAAAGAAGGGAAAGATCCCAAA
This sequence comes from Ondatra zibethicus, assembly GCA_004026605.1. Taxonomy (NCBI): domain Eukaryota; kingdom Metazoa; phylum Chordata; class Mammalia; order Rodentia; family Cricetidae; genus Ondatra; species Ondatra zibethicus. The sequence goes on along the minus strand of PVIU01020810.1, from coordinate 19,171 downwards.
AAAGAAACAAGAAACAGATAAAGATGTCGAGACCCCACTCACATGGCCTTCATTTTTGAAATGAGACATTGTAGTGTCACTTTCTTTCGCTGAAATCATCCTTTATTTTTCTCATGGTAGTAATCATCCCCTACCTGACACAATATATAGTATTTGTTGTCTATTCTTCTTTTCTCATGAGAATCCAGACACCATAAAATCAGGAATTTGGTTTTTATTATTTTCATTGAGACATGAATGTCTTAGAACATTATTAAGCCCACAGTGGGCTCTTCCTGGGAGAACAAAAAAATGATTTCAAGTATTAAGAGAGAACACTAATTCCCAGGAAGAGCCCACTATGGTATATTTCTGAATCATTGCTTCAGTTATCTAATAACTCGTTAATTTGTTGAGAAATCCTACCCATTCATTGATTAACTACCATGGGATGAATGGGCTCCTTCAGTGAGAACCATGTATTTAGAATGTTAATTGGTTACCTTTCTATTGGAAGCTGAACAATTAAAGAAAAACACACTATGATATACTTCTGATGAAAAAAAAACCATATGCCTTAATACCCATTTTGTATTTTCTCTGCTTATGGTTTAATATATTTATTAGTTTGTCATCAAAAAGTTTATATTTATTCTTTTTCCTTTGCACATGGAATTCCTGTTAACTAGTTTTTATAAAAGGAATATGATATATGATATAAACTAAATAACATGACTTCTGAATATCAAACACTAATCTTTCAAAGATAAAAATTCTTTTTCATTTGACAATAAGGCAAAAAATGCTAAGTAGATAAATTATTCCTATGTATACATAGAACATTCTTGGCTTAAAGGTAGAGATTCTGCTTCTGTGAAAATAACAGCACTTATTTGCTGTTTTACTGTGTGTTGCTGTAGGTGGCTTCTGCATACTAACCTCAGTCTTGCTTTTTATTGTCTGCTGAAGTAGTTGCACTTGTTCTTGCTTCATAGATAAGTTAAGAAACAAAGTAATTGCCTTGTGGTGATAATGGGAAGAAAGTGGCAGTAGTGGACTTAATCCCAGATGTTTTCTACAATGCTACAGTAGAAACCGTGCAATGGGTTTCCTTTGAAAATGTATACTCGTGAATCTTACATTGCTATATTGTGTAATATATAAGGTTATCGTAAATGACATGAGGTATATGGTTCATTTTACTTTTTTAACTATCTTAATTTCTACCTCTTTATTATATTTTAAATTAAAAATAACATAACATGAATAAACTTAAATTTCTACACCAGAAGTCCTATGACACTTTTCACAGTCCATATTCATGAGGATTTAAAATTAATAACACAAATGTTGAAAAGGAAAAAAGTTGAAAAGCTGACAGAGGAAATGACCATCTGAATATTCAGTTTAGAGAAATCTACTTATAGAACCACTGAAATAGTTTATCAAATTTACCATTTTGAATTGATGATTGTATCATAAGAATTGGGTTTATCTGAACTTTTAAGAGTTAAAACTTTCTATTTATTTAGACAAAAAGAGGGAAATGTTGTAGGACAATATTTTTGCATACTGTGAAGATGTTTCTTTGCCAACGTGCCTTCTGATTAGTTTAATAAGATATTAATGGCCAATAGCTAGGCAGGAGAAGACAGGCTAGACTTCTGGGAAAAGAGAGGAACTTTCAAGGAATCAGAGCTGTACAGATTTTGTCAGCCAGATACAGAGGGAGCCCTATGTACAGAATGAAGGAGAGATAAAGAGCCACCTGGCAGAATATAGATTAATAGAAACAGATTAATTTAAGTTATACGAGCTATTTTGGAAGAAGCCTAAGCTAAGACCAAATTTTCATAATTAATAATAAGCTTCTGTGTCATTATTTGGGGGCTGGCAGCCCAAAGAAAGACCGATAAGAAATACTGTTGTATTGTTTCTCATTAAACACTAAAATAAAATATATGAACCATTTAGATCTGATATATATTTGAATTTTTTCTACATAATGCAAATTTTATATAATAAAAACTTTTTTTATAATATAACATGTGAGACATACTGCATTACAGGAAGTCCTAGGTTAAGGCTTTTTGGTCCTTTGGTAGTGACATGTAGCATTTCTCCTTTAATAGCCCAGCAAATTTTTGAGAGGTAAATTTATATTTCTATTTCATTTTTAGTTGAATTGGGTAGCTTTCTTTTATTTAAAGTTAGCTTTGGGGTCAGGGCAGAAGAACAGTCAGATACAATGCTACTTAAAAAAAAAAAAACCTATTAAGGAGATTTTTTTTTTCTGTCAGTATCCTTGCTGCTTTAGAGACAGGAGGGTATCTCAGATGTAAATGGAAGAATACCTTAGGCAAAAAAGAAGACTTCAGGAAATGGAGAAAAGTAACCAGAGAACCTTTGATCCAGAAAGTCAGGAAAATGAGAAAATACTCAATTGTAACATAGAATCAGTTCTTGGAAACGTGGCTATACAAGCTACAGTATGGCAGTACCATAGATGGTTTACCTGTGCCTCACAGGTGGTGATGATACCTGAGAGAGGGTGGCTGCACTCAGAGAGGGTAGCTGTATTGAGAAAGAGCAGCTTGAGGTCATAGACAGTGGAAGTATCTCCACGAGGTAAATATGCCTCAGACAGTATGGCAGTACCTCAGAGAAGGTGGCAGCGTCCCTAAGAGTGACTGTACTTCAGAGAAGGTAGCTGTCCCTAGAGTGGGTGGCTGCACCTCAGAGATATTGTCTCTGTGAACTCTAGATTCTACATAACCTGCCTCAAAGACATTCCAAGAACTCAAATTCAACAAGGTAGAAATGTACTAAAAAAGACAAATTATATTTGATGGAAGATTAGTGAGGAGAAGTGATTCTTCAATTTCTTTATTTACATACTTTAGAAGCAGAAATTAAGAAGTTTATCTCCTACTGAATTTACTATAGAATAAGATAAGATAGTGTAGTATTATAATATGTATTTGATATAAGAATCAAAAAGGACTTGATCGCTAAAAGACTGCATTATAGACACCATGCTTTGGTGTGGGAGGTCCTTCTATGTGTTGCTTTTATTGGATAATGATTAAAGAACTGGCTTGGCCTATAGAAAGGGAGGAGGAAGGCAGAGTTAGAGAGAAGCCATGGAGCTGCTGGAGACAGATACTGGGAACTGTACCCAGTAAGTCACAGCCATGTGGCGATATACAGATTAACAGAAATTGGTTAAATTAATATAAGATTTAGCCAATAAGAAAAAATAATTAATGGGCCAAGCAGTGTTTTAAATAATATAGTTTCTGTGTGTTTATTTCAGGTCTAAGGTAGCCGGGCAGCTGGAAACCAACAAGCAACCTCCCTCCAACAATGCTTCACTGAAATACAAATGAATTTGAAAAGATCATGATCCATGATACCAAGGGACAAAAATTGGCAGAGCTTCTCAGCTGGCAGACAGATAGGAAAAGAGGTACTATGTAGATTAATGGGCTTTCTACTTAAACTCTTTAAATGGATGACTTCTTGCTTCTCCATCACCAAGAGAAAGGGCAACTTTCAAATCTCCCACAAGGTGATACTCTTGTGGTGGGAACTAATATAGAGTCCACATTACCAGACAACCCTCCTGACTCATGGGGAGTCTGCTTTGGGGTGTGTATGTGTTTGTGTATGTGTGTGTGCATGCATGTGTGCACATTTGTGTGTGTGTGCATGCATGTGTGCACATTTGTGTGTGTGTGTGCGTGCATATGTGTGTGTGTGTGCTAGTGCAATGTATGTGTGGTGATATGTGTGTGCATTTGCATATGGAACCCAGAAGACATCCTTGGGTGGCATGGCTCAGGTCCTGTCTACCTTTTTACTTTGAGACAGGGTCTCATCAATCTGGAGATATACACACAGGCTAGGCTAATTACCTATCAATCTTGTCTTTTCCTCTCCAGAATTTTTGAATGAAATGTAGGCCCTGGTAATGCTGAAACATGAATGGGCAGCCTGTAAATTGTAGTTCTGCTGAACATGTCCATATTGGGTTTCATGGTCTAAGCTGATCAGGACGAATGACCAGAACTGGAACATAAATCCATTGCACCACTCCAGGTATTTCTCTCTCTATTTTTTAAATAGGCTCTGAAATTGAATCCAGGGGAATCACTTTAGTAAATAAACCCTCTCCTTAGTCCAATATTATAACCTCAAATAAAGTTATAAATACATAAGAACTACAATATCAGGGTTTTCTTCTTGTAATGATTCTAAGAGTATCTAAATGGCCTCTACATCTTAATAAAAATGTTTGAAATTATAAACATCACATTCTTTTCTTTTATGTGTATATAAAAATAAATAAGTGATATGTTATTCACCAATATAATGTAAAATTTTAAATATACACAAAACTAATGTTTGAGTTTTACTTTATTGTTAAAAAATTAAATATTAGATAATGTTAAGTACTAACGAGATGGTTTTATAAGTATGAGAAATTTTTGAAGACTATAATCATGTTTTTTCACATGATAGATAAAATACTAGGAAATGTGAGTATATTGCACATTCAAAGCCAATCCTCCATATTTCAGGCTCTCAAAAGTCTTAATTGCTGTTAAGAACCATTTACACACACTAGTTCAAAAACAGTATTGATCTCTTAGAACCAGTCAAATAATCCAACAAAAATAATTGCACTCATATTGCTTTTACATCAGCAGATTCTAGAACATAAAAAACTCATTTTAAGCTTTGTTAAAATCACATTCATTTCAGCATTGAAATTTATCCATATATTAAAAGAAAATGGTTTCTGGTGATACACTGAAAATTCAATTGAATTAAAGAGAGGATTCATCTATGAATTCTGTCCCACATACTATGAATAAAGTACCACACAATACTAAAATTCAAAGCACAAGTTTTGTTGCCATTTTGACAAATCATTTATACCTCAAGAGGTGCCTCTCAGTATTTACCAATTTTTTGATACAGAAATGAGTTTCATAATTTTACTAAGTCAGTCACTGTCTTAGTTTTATTGTCATGAAGAGACACATGACCATACAACTCTTATAAAAACATTTAATTGGGGCTAGCTTATAGTTCAAAGGTTTAGTTCATTACCATCATGGCAGGTGGCATGCAACAAACGTGGTGCTGGAGAAGGAACTCTAAATCTTGGGAGTTCTACATCTTGATCAGCAGCGAACAGGAAGCAAACTCTGCTCCACACTAGGTAGTATCCTGAACATGGTAGACTCTAAAGCCCACCCCTAGAGTTACAAGGTTCCTCTAAAAAGGCCACACCTACTCCAACAAGCATACTACCAGTGCTACTCTGTATGTGAGGCATTTTCTTTCAAACCACCATAGTAACTAATCAGGAAACAATTTGCTGTGTATAGAAACTAATGGTACTCAATATACAACTTGTGGAAGGTTTATATCAGTGATACAATAACACTGAATAACGGGAAGCCCTTGGTATCACTGTACTGCCTGAATGTTGGCATCAGGGTTAATAACATTCAATCCTTGTATGAGAAAGAACAGTATACCAAATAATAATTTTATATACATCTACAATGAACATTCTAATGGACACTCAAGCATACACTACTCTACTTTTAAAACGAACTTCAAAAACCTTTGACCGCAAGTGCACTATCCCAAAGTTCTATTTTTTCATCCAGACTATTGCAGATTGTCCTTCTTTATAATAATAGTAATGATGAAAAACATTCCTAGTGCAAACAGTTCACTTCATTTTCATGATATTTCTAAAAACCCTAACCTTTGTAGACAACGAGGAAATTTCCCTATTTGTAGTGCATGTAGACTCTCAAATTGGAGTGTTTAGGACTATTGTCCTAATATTAACTTTTATTTTGTAATGATTGCATCATTCATTACTGTTGCTAAGGAATATATAAGTAGGTAAACACTGCAGATTCTTCCATGTGAACAAATGATGGATTACAAACATGTGATTTAAAATCCCTACTTCATACTGACCAGTAGGTTAAAATACAACTCCTGTAAAAGACACGATGCATGGCAACTGCTCCAAGAATAATCCAACCTTCAGCCTTTTGGTAGCAATTAACAATGGAACAACAACACTTCAAATGATGCATTTAAAGATGAATGAGATCTTAGCATGGGGATGTAAAACTCCAATCTCAGCACTAAAGGGTCTGAAGAGGAGCTCTACTTCATGGGTAACAAAGTAAGACAAACTAAGGCAACCAACCAGGTAAGATGAATGAACCAGCTCACTTCATATCTGGGTATGACTGCATAGTATAAACTATTTGCAAACTTTAAAATAATAAAAAAATGTTTTAGGGGTATGATTTTTTTTTTTTACCTTGAAAGGCAGTGGATCTTCTGTGAGAGGGCTGATGGGAAGCGATGTGGTACTGCTGGAAGGGCTCACATCACTCTGCGAAGAAAGAACCCTTGTGTTAAAGATTCCAGGCTTGAAACCATTTTCAATATTCCTAACCCAGAACCCAAAATTCCTTGTTAAGGTAAACAGATAAATATGAATAAATAAATATTCAACATGGATGTTTTAATTAAATATAATGGCTACTTTTGTGTTAAGCAATATGTAACTCTGTCCACTACACAAAGAAAAACCTCTGATGTGGTTGAGAGCTACACTAGTCTACGAGTATGGAGGTATGGATTTGGAGGGCAGTTTAATACTGTCTGTTTAGCATAATCATAGGAGTAGGTTCACACCTAAGATCTATGAGCTCCCAGTCATAGGTTCTTGGACAGCTGTGCTCTTGAGTTTCCCCCTATATAGTAGACTTTAAACTAAACTAGAAAATGGCTAATTATCCATGTAACATTTGTAACACTACTGCATACATGAACATGTCTTGCCAGCCTGATCATTACTACAGCTTAAAGGGTTTACATGTAGGTAAGACTGCTGATGACTTGTCTTGCCTATCAGCCTGAATAACACTTTTCAGTACTATGAGAGCTAGCCAGCAGGGACAATTTTCTGGCCATTATCAGCTTAAATTCCCCAAGGCCTTTGTCTAAAGTGCGTGACATTTCAGCAGTAAGATCTTAGCAATAATATCTGGTAGAAAACCAAAGGCAATGATCTCCATTGCTTATAGGGCCTTAGGACATTTCTAACTAACAATGTAAGGGAAGAGTTCTCACACACGGAACTAGGCATTTTACTTGGTATCTGTGACTACTAGAAGAATTATTCCCATTGTAGGTTACTTTCAATTAAGCTCTTTAATCTGAATATGCTTACATAAATATTTACATGATTACACACACACCAGGTAAGATGAATGAACCAGCTCACTTCATATCTGGGTATGACTGCATAGTATAAACTATTTGCAAACTTTAAAATAATAAAAAAAAATGTTTTAGGGGTATGATTTTTTTTTTTACCTTGAAAGGCAGTGGATCTTCTGTGAGAGGGCTGATGGGAAGCGACACACACACACACACACACACACACATCTTATAAAGTTCCAGGCTTCTACTTTTCATTTTCAAACAACTTTAGTGTTAGTTATTTTCCCCAATCCACCTCAAACCCTACTCTCCCATCCCTTTTTCCACCTAAACCTCCCTCCCCATTATTTTTCCTCATGTATAATCGCTTATATTCTACTATTCACCTCACTTAAGATATTTCTTCCCTCTTCACTACTAATGGTCCTTTCAAGTTCCCAAAACCAAATTAAAAACATTTATAGAAAACAAGAGCATGGTTGGAATGTATTAATGCTATTGCAATCCTTCCAAAATTTAATTTAATAAAACTCCTTAAACTAATTCTATTTTTAAAAGATATGAGTTAGAAGTCATCATTAATTCACTTTGCTAAAAGCAAGAACAAGCTACTGGGAACAGGAGGTAACAGAAGTTGTTTCAATGTATTCTTAGTGCATTTCTCAGAGGAACTCTTCCTAAGTAAGATAACAAATAAAAAACACAGAAAAAGGCATGCCCACTTTCTTAGTCTACTTTCTTTTGCTGAGATTAGACACTGACCAAAAGCAAGGAAGGAAAGAGTATTTGGGTAACAATGTATAGTCCATCATCAGAAAAGTCAAGTTAAGGCAAAAAATGAAGAGACCAAGCCATGGAGGAATGTTGCTTACATAACGCCTTGCTTCCTCTGACTGGCTAGCATCCTTTCTTATAAAGTCCAGGCCCAACTGCTCAGGGACATCACCTTACACATTAGGCTCTACCTTCTACATCAATTATCTTTAAATCAAGTAAATGCCACAAACATGACCACAGGTTGACCTGGTTGAGGCAATTCTGCAGTTGAGATTCCATCTTCTCAGCCAGGACAAGCTGACAAACAAGATTAGCCATGAAACCTACATTTCTCAATTTGATTTTCAAAAATATATGCATACAAATAAAAAACCTTGCCATAAATAATAATATAAAAGAAATAATTGACATGGTTTGATAAACAATAATGGGCTTTAGTTCACAGAAAAGAATATACTTTAAGAATGGTAGATGCTGCACTTTCTTTCTATTTAAAAGCATTTTATTTCATTTATGAATGCTTACAATGAAGTACATACATTATAAATATGGACTAAAATGTTCTTTCTTCTTTTGTTCTATTCTGGAGACCAAGAAAAAGAAGTAATATATCAACTGAGACCTTAAGCCAGATTTTATGTAAAAATGACTTAGAAGAGACTTTACATAAAAACTGAACAACACATAAAAAAGTTAGGAAAATATCAGTTAGTGGCTATCTTTAATTTTGAAATTTATTCAATGCTGGCTGTTCAATCACGAATCAATCAAAACCCAGGAAATATTAATCCCCAAATCATCTGACAATAGTAAACTCTAGGAAATATTATGAGTTACAAACCTTTCTGATTCTATTCTATGATAGAAAAATGTTTATTCTACCAACCAATTTAATTCATAATTCTAACATGAGAAATAAGTGAAAATGTTACAAAATTTGGTAAAGAGTCATGGAAAATCTAACTCTGAGCTGTAGAACAACTTGTAGACAGTGGAATTTTTGATACTTGTTTTGGAGGGTCTGTACTTGTTAAAGTGTCATGCTCCCAGCAATAGCTGTGAAAATCAAGCTGTCTGGATCATATGATGTACAAATAGTTTTTGAACTCCAGTAAGACAGTGAACTGAGAATCAAGTCATGTAGCAGACTTTTTCAAGGAGTGAGGTCTCCCAGAGGCTGGCTCAGAGCTTTGTCTCAGGGTCACTGACACTTGAACGCCATTTATAGTGAGAGTTTTGTTCTGCCTCAACTATAAATTCAATTCATATTATGACACTTTAGTCCTGTTACTCTTAAAAAATCTTGGCATAACTGTTTTAAGCAAGGAATATATCTTAAATAAAAAAATTCGTTGAACCACATTCAAATATTAAAATGAGAACAACAGAGAAAAAGTCAAGTAAAAGTATTGTCATTTTTGTCTTACTGTTTGTGAAATTCTTTTCAGTGACTTGCAATTGGGCCTGATTACTCTTCTAAATAAAATTATATCAAGATCTTTGGAGATGAGTATTATCAATACTTCAAACCTTAATTAACTTGCCCTTTTATTCAAACACCAATGTTAACACAATTGCCTAGTAAGATACCAATTCACAAAATACAAAAGCATTCCATGTTGCTTTTTACAATTTAAAAGGCTATAATATGAATTAATTCACATTGTTATGATAAAATAATTTGTTAGAACTAGGGCTTCCTGTGCTTTGTTTGTATCTTAGACTTTGGAAATAGTTCAAGTGGCTTCGAGTAGCCAAATGTTCCCTTGAAGCACTTTGGAAACATTCTGGCCAACACTGCCCTTTACTTATGCATTATGTTCTCTGGTGCTCTTTCTACTTGTCTAATCTTAGAGAGACTTTAAACCTCCAGTTAATGCTGCTTTCAGAACACAGTTCCTCTAGATTACCATGTGTATATGTACCACCTGATACCCATGGTCCCTAACCTGTGTTGCTTTGGAGGAATGGTGAAAGCTTTCAGTGCTCTTACATTGTTCCTTCAGTCACATGGAGCCATGGCCTTGGACTCTTAGAACCTGTCTCATTCCTTGTTGTCTTTTTCACTCTCCATCTACTAAGACGTCAGTTGTGTTCCCTATAGTATATTGCCATCATGATACACTGCTTGACCATGGACTGAAACCTTCTGAACTATGAATCAAATAAACCTTTGCCTTTTTATATAGATTGACTTAGATATTTTGGTACAAGAGAGGGCAACTAACAAACACTAATTTGCAAATTTTCTCTTAGGGCATGTTTTGTGTTTATGTAAACGTGACAAATATAGTCACATGTATAACTGGTGTAGGAGTTCCTTCTGTTTGTGTGTTGCTTTCATTGGATAATGAATAAAGGAACTGCCTTGGCCTAGTTGATAGGACAGAACTTAGGTAGGTAGAGTAGACAGAACTGAATGCTGGGAAGAAGAGCAGAGTGGAAGATACCATGGATCTCCTGTTTGAGATGGATGCTGGTTAGAATCTTGCCAGTAAGCCACAGTCACATGGCTATACAGAGATTAATAGAAACGGATTAAATTAAGATGTAAGAATTAGCCAATAAGAAGTTAGGGGTAATGGGCCAGGCAATGTTTAAATGAAAACAGTTTCTGTGTGATCATTTCGTGTGTAAGCTAGCTGGGCGGCCGGGAGGGAACAAAGCCCCCCCCCACTCTCCTTGCAACAGTTTGGTGCCCAACGTGGGGCACAAACCCATGACCTTGAGATTAAGAGTCTCATGCTCTACCGTTCCCCCGCTCTCATTGCAACATATACCCACCACCAAAATCAAACCACAGAGCATTTCGGCTGCTCATGGTGTTCCTTCTTGTACCTGTACATCTACCTAGGAGATATTGTTTGCCTCTATTGATTTATTTATTCTTCCATCCTATGTCACATAAGTTTTCAGCAGTGATTTTAACCCAGTTTTTTCCCCATATCTTACTTTTAAAAACAATATATTAAAAAGAACTGAATTTTTCACTCTGTTTGTCTTTCCCAGTTATTTCTTATGGCTCATATGCTTCTTGTTTCAACCTAAGAGTCTTGATGCTACTTGATGTTCACAGAAACTATATAGTATCTTTTCTTTTCATTTTATTGACTTTTCATTTCCAAAATTTATGCCCAGGAAGTAATAAATATAGGAATAATTTTCCCAGTATAACTTTTCCATTATAGACTTAAACCCACTTCATCTGTAACAAGTGATATAGTAAATACAGTATCTGTTTATGATTGTATGAATGGAGAGAAAGAAATCTTAACAAAATTATTAAAAATATTTTTAAAACAGACAAAGTTCTCCTTATTGTGGCAACTACCAAGCAGATTGTTCCGAGAAGAAATGAAAGTCTGCAGTGACAAGGAACAGGAAGAGGTGATAGGAGAAACAATGTGTCTATGTCTCACAGACCGGGCTTTATACACTGACATATTGACATGCCTTTGACACTAAAAAGACATACAAAATAGAAAAGGGTGCTTTAGATAAAATTGTTAGAGATAGGCAGGAAATATTACTCTCTTCTTCAAAGATTTTGGTAGAATAAAATCTAATTTAAACAGTTATAGATGTTTTTGAGCTCCATTTCAGTGTGTTGAGAGTTAGGTCTCCTACAAGCCAAGGAGATGGCAAAAGGTCTAATGCAAGCACATGATTATGGGAAAACAATGCTTAGAAGCTGATTAGAGTTTCTCCTGTGTCCTGAGGCAGATCCTATATGTGCACACAAGATGCACAGATGCATGAGGGCAGATGGCATATCAAGCCAATTTGGATTGACAGTATGGTAAGAGAACTTGCCACAAAGTGTCATGGTATGACTTTAATCCCTGGGATACATGTGGTAGAAGGAACTAGATAAGGTTGTCTGACTACCATACACATGGCAGTTTGTGTGTGTTTCTGTTATCACATACACACATGCACACCCCTGGTGCACACACCCTAATAATAACGTTTTTCTGATTTTATTTTTAAATAGAGGCTGGTAAGGGACATGGATTCTTTCTGAATCCAAACTCTGAGTTATTCTCTACTGAATTATGACTTTCATCTTAAAAATCTGCTCATATGACAAACATAAAGGTCAGGATTATAAAAGTAATCAATGTTGGTAAGAAAACTCAAATATACACTTGTCCTGTGAATGTGTTGAACTAAAACTAGCTAAAATATAAAGTTCAAAACCACGCTGGGTGTGGTGGTGCAAAATGGAAATCCCAGTTCTCAGGAAGGTGAGGAAAGGAGAATTGCAGGTTTGAGGCCAATGTAAGCTACTTTGGGAGAGGATTTCCTAAGTATACAACAAAAGAAAGGCAATAAGCAGACTTTGCTAATCCTAACCAGTGGTCTCTCCAAATAAACAATGAACATGAAAGAAAATTTTTTGTTTTGCTATAATAATTTTTCCAAGTTTGATTTCAGAAAACAGTTCTGTGAAATGGTATACCCTGTGTTCTGAGGGAGAGTTAAAGTGTTTGGCTGGAAATGCAGTCTTGTTCAATGAAGACTGCCTACTTGATATTAGGCAAAATAAAGTGAGGATATGGTACTCGTCACATTTCACTGAAGAAGAAGAAAGATGAAAGGGAACATACAGGGCTAATTCATCAGAAACCTATGCTGAATTCTGAGTCTGAAACTTCTCACATTTACAATTCTACTTATGAGGAATACAAACATGAGCTCCCTTTATCAGCACTGAGTAAACAAATGTCCTTCCAGCCTCTTCAGCAGTAATATCTTCTGGGTGATTCACAAGCACTTGATCCTACCATTCTAGTAAGCATAGAATTTCCCAATAATCTATTTGTTTAGCATAGTTTCTCTATGTAGCTTTGGTTCCTGGTGCCTGTCCTGGAACTAGATCTTATAGACCAGGATGGCCTCAAACTCACAAAGATCCACCTGCCTTTGCCTCCCAAGTGCTGGCATTAAAGGCATGTGCCACCACAACACAACAAAATTTTATATTAAGTCCAGTTGCAAATATTATTTTTCTTTAAATGAAGAAAGTACTTTTTCTTCATTTCAAATAAGGGGATTTTTTATGAGTATTATAATTCAATAACATGTTCCTAATAGCACAGACCCAAATCTAGGTTTGTTCTGTTACTGGAACAAAGACTTCCTAGAGAACTGGATGAATTGTTCAGAATATGGCATGTAGGCTTCTAGAAAGTTTTATGTTACAAAGTAAGGGAGTACTCATAAAACAAAAACGTGCAGTGTAAACTAAAGAAAAACCTAGTCAAAATAAAACAGCTCCCAAATGCCAAAAATGGAACTGAATAACAGGCAACACACTATTGGGGTATAATTCAAAATCCTTCAAAGCATCGCTGTACACAGAATAAGTTAATGAGCAAAACCACAAATGAGAGAAAAAAGACAAACACTCATATGGGAATACCACAAACAATTTATGTAGATAGTATTTCTTTTTCAAGGAGTAGGACTTAGTACCACATGGCCACATACAGTATGCCTTCAGGGATGGGCTGGCTTTCAGAGGAAAACACAATGAGGGAGGGTTGGGATCTGTCAATACAGAAAACTAGAAGGCCCTGACTTAGCTGAGTGACAGAGTTCAGTATCAAATAGATGGCATGCACCCTTGATAGGTGACATCAGGGTATTCTTACATGCATTGAAAATAAGTCCATTTAATCATAAGAAAATAACTAACAAAAATAAATGAGAGATGCTCTATGAGTAATGATGCATATTTATTAATACAACCAATACAAATAATAAGAGGGTCTTTGAAACTTTCATATCATGCTTGTAGGAAGATATAATGACCAATTGTCATTTGGTATCCTGAGCAAGATCATTATTAAGAAAAAGTATATTGAGGAAAATGGATAGATTTGGAGTGAATTGCCCAGTTATGCTAACAGCCATGCATCACCATTAAAGTACTGCCCTCCACTGAAGCAGGACAACAGTAGGTCACCAGCATACTCTTATGTCTGTAATGTCCATGTAAATCCCAAACTAATCTGAGACTAATAGTTTATTAAAGAATAGCTCCACAAAAGTATATAGCCTGAAAACATGAGGCTATGATGTAGGATAGCCATTATGCTCTTAGCTTCTCAGTTTTACTAGACTTTATACTTTTTATAAAAAGTAAATTTTGTCAGGTCATTTCCCTTGGATGTGTTTTATCCTCCAATTCTAGCCTTTACTGAGTATTTCTCTGAAATGCAAATCTTAAATTCTTTTGCATGCTTCCATGTTTGATGTGGGATTCCCCTCTGTATGCTGTTTAATAAAGAAAATGTCTTGAGCCAATACAGAGCAGGTCAGAACAGAGCTAGGTGGGGAAAACTAAACTGAATGCTGGGATAAGGAATGCAGAAGCCATGGAGCAGCCACTGGAGAAAAATGTGCTGAAACTTTGCTGGTAGGCCACAACCTCGTGGTGATGCACAGATTAATGGAGATGGGTTAATTTAAGGTGTAAGAGTTATCAAATAAGAAGTTAGAGCTAATGGGTCAAGCAGTGATTTAAATAATATAGCGTCTGTGTGATTATTTCAGGAGTCTGGGTGGCCAGGAAACGAACAAGCAGCCTTCATGCTACACATGTTCTACATGGGACAGCTAAAGGAAAGCTTCTACCATATAAAATGATCTATTTATTTAGATTATTTGAAGGTGCTCAGTAGATTGATTTCACATTATTAATATTTACTGAGTGTCATAATACCATAGCACAAATACATTAATTGGAATGCTGCTGAAAGTGGACCTGTCTTGTGGGATTAAAGTTTGTTTAAAAGGAACCATGCGAGAAAATTCTGATTTCTATAATACAAGTGAACTACTTTCCTTAACAATTTTCTTTTTATACATGAAAACTGGTTTATTCATGCAAACATCCAGCAAGTATTAAATACACATTAGACTTTCCTGTGCTCTGATTTTAGGTTGTTATTTCACCTGCCTAGATGTTAGCAGACTTCCCTCAACCATATGATATAGTACAAAAGAGAATACAGGTTACATAATGATGACACACAGATATTTTATATGTTAATGAGATTCTTGCGTTCTGTTGGGTGTTTTCACAACTATATACAAAGTAAAAGGAGCCAGAAAGCCTGGATTTCACCAATCCAGGGTACTGACCACTTAAGAAGATACATCGCTCTGTGAGTACTTAGTAGCCTGTGAGGATGCTGGACCACTCATCTCATTGCTGCTACACATATCTGTGCCTATCTGGATATCATTTTAGCAGTAATCCAAAATGAACAGTGGTCAGTGACTTTCAACCTCTAAGTAAAGACTTGATATTTATACTATCAAAGAACAACAGCCTTTCTTCTCTTCCAATCACCTCTTCAGGTCCAATTTTTTTCCAAATGAAAATGTAGAGACCTTAAAATATATCTTTTCACAGTAGATAATGGAGACTTTTACCTTCCCATTCTCTTCCTAATTCATTTCACGTGAGAAACATTCTTATTTTCTTGTGAAGGGTGACTACATCAAAATTCTGTATGCAATGCTTAAGCATTTCTGGTCAGACCTTGAAACAGACCTGAGCACACATAACGCCCCAGCCAAGGCTTCCAAGTGCTCACAGAATGGATGACAACCTAACTACAAAAATGACAATCACATCTTGTAATTGCACTGGGAATTTTAGGAGGTGATGTCTTCATTTACTATCAGTGCTGAGGTTGTAAGTACATACTTCTCGCAGAATGGTCAAAGGCTATAAGTAGATCAGAAGTCCCCAGGGCCAAAGCTAACACCTTAGCCAGTCTAAGAAAACAGAAAGGAAAAAATCTGAGTCTATTTGATGTATAAACAATTCAGGTGTAGTGGGTCAGGTTAACTTTTAAAAGTCACTGTACTTAATATCTAAATTTTCTTTCTAATACAGGAATAAACTCTGTGGTTGGTGAGCTGATATCTGAAAAGTTCAAAGTTATGATTAGAACATTCAACATTTATATGCCAGTAAAAAAAAAAACTTACTAAATTATTTCCATTTTTTTTAGTGGGGAGTATCAGATTATGTAATTATCCATTGTTGCTTCACAAATTTTTGGTAAAAGAAATGTCTGGATATAAGAGCATTGTTAGTTAGTATAAGTTCACATCTTAGACTAGAAAATATATTTACAATATTAAAAATTCCACTTAAAGAAATTGTTATTTTCTTCTTTATTTTGGCATTCAGTTTTAAATGGTTCTAGAGTATTCTATGCCACTATTTTAACGTTCTTGCTTTAAAAACTGAGTTGAAATGAGATTGTATATCTATATTTTAAATATATTTTTCTATGTTAATGATAATCAATTTTTCCATAAAGATAAGTCACTGTATGTTTTACTTACCGTTATTTATTATTGTTGTTTTATATGATGTGTTTTGATCCCATTTGTTCCCCACCCCAACTCCTCCCAGATCCTCCCTCCTTCCTTTTCAACCAGTATGTACCTCTTATTTTTAAAAATGCTAATGAAGTACAGTTTGTGTTGCCTATATAGTCTTGATGTGCCTTCCACTGGAGGACAGTCAAGAATACTTTGGCTACACTTTTAAAGCAAACTGACCGTTCCTCTTCCAGTAGCTATCAAATAACAGTATCTTAGCTACGCTATGCTGGGATGTCTTTTAGATGGATGCATTCTCACAACCACTGTGAGTCTGCATGTGCAATTACCCTGGCCCTTACACTAAGTCCTACTGGCTAGCTTCACAATGCTGGGACATCATTCATGCTTCAAGATGAGAGAAGCCGTCATCAGTCTTGCTCACATGTAAATGCTGCCAGCCGCAACAACCAGACGGGAACGACACACACAAGTTGTAATAGTGTAATAGTGGTACAGATTTCTGGGAACTAATCAACTACATTTGATTGAACTTAAATCTTGTTCCACAAATTGAAACACAAACCTTGTACTATTATCAGGGACAAGAAAAGTGCTAGATATGAGAAAGGACCTAGAGGATACCCTACTACTATCACTATTCTATTAATGGGTATGTTAGCAAGCTGACTCAAACTGATTTTTTATATCCATACACTTCTCAATCCACATTTGAAAAACTTATTTCTGCAGTATATGGAATTAACACAGAGACCCATAACTGGTCACTGTACAGAGAGTAAGAGACTTTAGAATTCTCCGACTTAAATGGGCTCTACTACCTTCCAAGGCTTTGGGGTCATTGCAGAAGAAGGGATGGAATGATATTAAGAGAAACAGGCATTAGATAACTACAGGCAATAACTAATGTCTTAAATGACATAATAATATAGCTATTTATGGAAATACTAGTATGCCGGGTCCAGTCTTGGCTCAGGTTCAGGTCCTGAGACTCAAGGAAGAAATCTTACCAATAGGTGTATTGCACTCAAGTGGTCCTTAATAGCCATCTTTGTATATTAACACAGTTTTCTTTTCTACCAAGGTTATATAAACAGCTTTATTATTGGCTCCTATTTTGTACTTTTAAGAAATACATCCTACTTTAAGAAATATATCATAATCATTTATAAAAGTCCCCATTGTTTCCCTTTATGCTTCCCCAAATACATTTTCCCATCCTCTAAATAACATTATTCTAGCCATAGAGTTCATCATTTTTGAAAGCTTAACTAAATATCAAGTGAGACACTTCCTCCTGTGGTAGCAACTTATGTCAGCTGGTAGCCACTTATACTTACAAAGTTTAAAAGTAATAGTCATGGGTAAAATGCTTTAATGATAATAATATTTAGACCTAAACAGTTCTTCATATCTGCAAGATCTGCTTTTATACAGTTCCCCATTTTTTAACAAGAGACTTTCATGTGAATCTCTCTTTAAAAGGTAGACTTTGATAAGGCACTCTTTTCCCACGAATATAAGCTCCTGTGTTTGGTAAATATGGATCTATCCAATCTCTTGTGTATGGTAAAGATGGCTCCATCCATCCCATATATTATATTGTGTTTTCCCCTTTTGGATCATACCAGATCCTATTATAGACTCTGTATGTTTTTTGGCCAGGGATTTTACTCATGACAATTGGCATTATGTGTATTCTTGATGTTTTTCTCTTAGGACAATTTAAAAGCAAAACTCATTAATTTTAACTCCCTTTATTGAGTCAAAAAAGTTCTCAGAATCGAGAGTTAATTATTCCAGATAAGAAATTTGAGAAGCATTAGCTCCTGCTGATACATACTAAAGAGAAAATAATCCAGAAAGAACAGAATTTCCAGAGAAAATTACAGCTGTTGCATGCATAATTGAAACTAAATATCTCCAAAAAATCAATAATATAATAAGAGAGAAAGAGTCTA
The DNA here is from genome assembly GCA_004026605.1 of Ondatra zibethicus. Lineage (NCBI taxonomy): Eukaryota > Metazoa > Chordata > Mammalia > Rodentia > Cricetidae > Ondatra > Ondatra zibethicus. The sequence continues at coordinate 806 of PVIU01020810.1, read as the reverse complement.
CAAGCTGCATGAGTTCAACAAAGTCCTGCATTGCTCTGGGGCACTGGTCCATGCCAAGTGAGAGACCTATCCCCATGGTGGTGTAGGAGATCCTTCTGTCCATGTGCAGCTTTCATTGGTTAATGAATAAAGAAACTGCTCTGGCCTGTTGATAGGGCAGAACCTTGGTAGGCAGGGAAGAGAGAAATGAATTCTGAATTCTGGGTGGAAGAAAGCAGAGTGAGAGAGACACCATGGATGAGCTGCTAGAGTAAGACATGCTGCTGAAACTTAGCTGGTAAGCCACTGCCATGTGGGCAATACACAGATTAATAAAATGGGGTTGAATTCATACATAAGAATTAACCAATAAGAAGTTAGAGCTAATGGGCCAAGCAGTGAAGCAGTGATTTAATTAATACAGTTTCTGTGTGTTTATTTCGGGGGTAAGCTAGCTGGGCATCCGGGACAACAAGCAGGCCCTCCTCCTACACCATGGGACTTGCCTTTTGGAAATCCATTGGAAAGGCATTCATATGCTGATCCTAGGATAGGCTACATGATTCCTGATATCAACAGATTATAACTTATACAAGGCTTAGGAATGAATAGTATCCTTGTCTGACCATATAGTCTCCATATAAAAAACTTTAGTATGGGGACATCCTTGTGGACACCTGGGATCTCCTCTAGAGCCAAGTATCTTGCCAGTCCTAAAATGACTCCAATAATGTAGATATCTTATTCCCTTCTCCAATGTCCACCTTTCCTCCATCTCCACCCTCCCACTCCCCCAATCTCTCCCCAGTCCTTCCCTTCTCCCTTCT
>PVIU01020809.1:0-33185 GCA_004026605.1 Ondatra zibethicus | reverse complement strand
CTTAGCACCAAGTTACAGAAAGTAAGAAAAAGCACACATTTTATTTTATTTTTTTTGTCTTCTCCCATTTTATTTATTTTTTTCCATACATTGTTTTGTTTTATTTTTTCCATTCAAAAACATAATTAAAGAAATAAAATTTTTACCTTTCTTCCCCTTCTCCCGGTCCCCTCCCACTACCTCCCCACCCCTCCTCCCTGCCCCTTCTTCCTTGAAAGAGGGCATGGTGCCCTGCCCTGTTGGAAGTCCAAGGCCCACCCCCATCCCTCCCGGCCTCGGAAGGAGTGCATTCAAAAAGACTCGGTTCTCAAAAAGATAATACATGCAGAAGAGATAGGTCCTGGTGTCATTGTTGATGGGTTCTCCATCTGCCAACTTTTGCCGCCACATTCAGATAGTCTGGTTTGATCATAAAAAGCACACATTTTACATTTGAAAATAGTCTAGCCCTTTGGTGGTGACTTATACATATGACTTATGTACTTTTAATTTATCTTCCTCATACATTGTAAAGCCATGCCGTAATATGGTATATCCTTTTTTTTGAAAGCCACGGGAAATCTGTATTTGAGGCTTATTTCTGAAAGTGGGCAGGTTTTTCTAGTGAAGGGTTGTCATATTTTCTTAGTATTTGCTTTCTAAAAATACTTTTCTAAAGTTTGGATATTTAAAATTAGTAGAGGATATTTAAATTGAATTACTAAGAAATATGAGCTATTGTTATGACTTGTGTTTTTATAATGTAAAACAAAAGCTGTTTTGATTAGTTGGTGATTTTATATAAGAATATCCACACTACGATGAGATCAGAATGCTATCATTGAGTATGAACTATTACTGAAGAAATATCAAATAAAGAGATCTTTCCATTCAAACTATCATGAATATATTTTTTAAAAGTTACAGTTACAAATGTATTCAATCAGTTTTGGTGGCCTCCAAAAAGATCAGGAAATGGGACAGGGGTGGAGACCCTTGCACAAAGCAAAGGTCATATAATCTAGAGAATGGGAGGAAGGCTTCCCAGGTGGGAGCAGAGTTATCTTTCCTTATGCTGCTAGCCATCTCTTTCCTGCCATAAATTATAAGAGGAGCTAGCAGTCAGGAATTAAATATGGAATTACGTTTGTAATTTCAGAAGTATTCAAAGACCTTTCCAATTTTCTTGGGTCAGTCACTACCCCTGTTAACAATAGGACCTTAGCTTTTCTTTGCTTCAATTTCCTCATCTATAAATGCCCAATAGCTTTCAGTCTCACCATCGCACATTAAAAAAAAATACCAGGTACATCATATTTATGAACTCTAATTGTATAGATTTGGATCTTCCTTTTAGTTATTTCTATACAAATAAGGTGAAATAGAGAATTGCATTTCATGCTTAGTTTTATTTCTGCAACACTTGCTGCATAATTATCCTTTGAAAATCAACTCAAGTGTCTGAAAGCCAGACTCTATGGTAAATAAAGAAATAAATGTAATATAGCCCATCCTTTCATACTCACAAGTTCTTTGTTTCTAACTTCTGATTCATATTGGAATGACTCTGCTACCTATACCCTTCCTAGTTCTAATATCCCATGAACACTTTGCTTTCATATCTAAACTGCCTGGTCATGTGGCATTGTGCAAAATTCCACTGTTTCCATATTATAACCATTTCTTCCTTTTACTTCAATGCAGCATGGAAGAAAAAACAAGACTACAGATTCTAGAATCAGAGGATCTTAATCCAAACTTCACTGGCTCCTTGCTAATAAGCAACTTGACCTCTCTTTGTCTCTGGGTGCTCATCTTAAAAACAGAACTTACTTACTATGGCGTCAGAGAAGCTTTCCCAGTAACATCTATCCGATATCAGCTTATTTATCACAGCACTAGTTTCCTTTTTCTTCCTATTCTGAACATTGTTTCATGGTCTCAATGTCTTCACCGATACTAATTTCTTTGCCTAACCCATACTGTCACCTTCATTGCTCTAGTTGTATCACTAGTATCTCAAGTTTAATATTAACCAATAATAATTCCTACGCCCACCACTAGAACCATCAGCTATCAGAGATAAAAACATCTCACTCAAAATCGCATAGTCAGACGTCAAGTAGTGAGTGTGGAGTGAAAGGTGACTCTTCTCTGGGTAAATCCACTTGGCCAAGGAGCCACATTCTGAGAAGCTAGATTTAGCTTATAATTATAAATCTTGCTTATAATTCTAGGTTACATTTTCTAGTAAATGAGGACCAGTTCTTGTTCTATCTTCTACCCTGATGGCATGGCATGGTACAGACTGTACACTGTGTGGTAATTATTTAAATAAATAAACCTTGAGCATTGGCCTAACAACTCATAGGAGATGATGTCAATGATCTTTGTTTTGTCACCAAGTAAGCAGAACTTAATACTAGCATACATTGTTAATACAGGGAAAATGAAGACCTCTCTGGGTAGAAGGAATAATAAGGATGTCCAGAAATGAGAGTAATTTATGACTGCTACATGCTCAGCACACCGAATTTACTCATGAAGAGCTCTACCATTCCACTCAATAACTATTAAACTCAATACTATGCATAAGATACTATTATAGATGCTGGGGATATATCAATGGACAATCTGATGCAAATTTCCTTGTTCAAGGAGTGTTTCACAGAGAAAGGATTTAAGACATAAAAAAAATGTTTAGTTGGAGAGTTTTGTTTTGTTGCTCTGTTGAGACCATATTCTTGATTGTACATTTCTGCTAGGGTATTTTAAAAAAATAAGAAAAAGCACACATAAATATATACTTGTATATGTATGTATTCACATGAGATTATGAATAAATCCACATACATGCTTGCATACATACATATATGTATATAATTGGCAGCACCATCCCCCTCAAAACATATATATCTCTACGAGGGGGAAGGGACTCGTTTTCTCATAGGGACTCACAGTTGAAAAGCAAAGCAGATGGAGCTTCTAGAGGAGGCAGCTTGCTTGCTGAAATGTCATGGATATACAGAAATAAAACAGAAAATGAAAGGCAAGAAAACATTCTCTTCTGAATAGGGAACTATCTGATGTCTTCTCAAAGTTGCATGGTTTGGTTAATGAAAAGAAACACTCTCGTGCCCTTTGTTCTTCATTTATAACAAAACTCAAACCACATGTCTGTCATGTAACAAGCTACTTTGGATAATTTCTCAAGAATAATAATCATTGTTTCATGGAACAACTTGTAAAACCCAGAAGGTACCCACGAAAGTTGGCACTATCAGTAACTATCTGATGGGGTAATTTGTGGCGACAAATGATCCATTGACTGTTGCATTTAGACTTTAAAATGATTGCTTACACGCAAAAGAAAACCAAGGACTGAGGCTGTGCTCCACCCCAGCTTCTTGTCCCTTTTCATTTCTGTATTTTCTCTGGTTGAAAGAGGCATTAGATACTTATGACAACAGATAGACAAAATGACCCCTGTATAGTTTTCATAAATATTATTAGGATAACTAATAATTTGATTACATTTTTCTGTGATTATCTTACTTATTTCAGCCAAATTCATTGCCAGATTAACCTGTATGATATCTGTTTTACAATGAAATGCACCGACGACAAGTTTGTAGGTTTCCATTAACTGTTACACCAGTGTTATGCACACAAACAATGCTCACTATTGTCTCCAAGGAGCCCTGCGCAGATCGGAACTGACAAAAGGGCACAACCAGACTAATCAACAGTTTGTAATTATAGGCAAGGAGCTGGCTTTACTTCCTCCACATGCCTTTGAGGAAGGAGTCTTTTGATGGAACTGTCCTAGGGATTCAGCTGTTTCCTTTCATCTATTAGATACAGAATTCTCACGAACCAAGAAACACCCCTGCTAAGCCTAGCCAAAGTTCACGGCCTTTCTAACTACTTTCAGGATGGAAAAAGCCAACAGAGAAAGATTAAACAAAGGATATTGGAGATATGATGCCTGGCACTGTCATGGTGTACTGAAACCAAGTTGAGAAGACCTGTGGGATTCCCCCAGTGGATTCAAGCATTATGTAACAATACCCATGGTTGCCGTCCACTTCAGCTTTCTTACCCACAGCTGCTGATGAGAACAAAACATTTGCCAATAACTTCAGAAAAAAAATAGCTGCCCCACATTTCTGCAGATACTTTGTTTCCAGATGAAAAAGTAAGATACCCTAAAAGCAATATAACTGACAATGAAGACATTTAACAATTAATTGGAGCCTTCTCACTTAAGAGTTACTTAGTTGACTAGGGAGATGCCAAGTTTTACTATTTAAAAACCATTCAGAATACATAGAAATCCTTTGATTGCGAACAGTTTCTCTGGACCAGAACTGGTCTCCTGAAATAGAAACGTCTCTTCAATTGATGCCAGGGGAAATTGCCCTGCTGAAATTTCCAATAAGGGCAGGTGTCTCGATTGACAGCAGACAGCAGGTAGCAGTGCTTTGCAGTCTGACAAATCATGGTCTCAAAAAGGCAAACATTTCCCTACACATAGGAGAAATCAGAAAGCTTGTTGAACACGATCATAATTAACATGGACAGTGGACTAGGCACTGTTTAATAGAGAAACAGAAGTGATAAAATGGGCACACAAAGAGAGACAGACAGACACATACATGCATAAATGGCTTACAGCTGATAGGTCATAGATAGTCCAACAGTCTATTAGAGGGGCTCAGAACCCAGTAGCTGCTAGGTCCCTGAAGCTAGATGCTATAGCAGTCCCAATCTGGTGTTAACAGCTCAGAAGATTCCATCAGATTCACTCATCTTTAGTTAGCATTGGAACCTAAGAATCTGGAGCATTATGTCCATAAAGAGAGCAGCAGCAGAGACAGACACGCTCACTAGCAAGAAACAAAGGAAAGCAAACAGGACTGCTTTTCCCTCTGACCCTTTATGTATGGGCTGCAGCTTCTGGAAGGTACTGCCCACTGGAGGGAGGGGCATCTCCTCTCAGTTAACCGTTTTGAGAACTATCTTCATAGGCTTGTCCAGAGCTGTGTCTCTAAGCTGTCTTAAGACACAGTTAACTTGGCAACAAAGATTAACTATCACAAGCCCACTCCTTGTCAACTAGACATCTAACCACATCTTTTCATATTATGTCTTATTTCCACATGAAAGCAATAAGAATGTTATAATTCCACATAACATGACCAAACTATCATATGTACAATCCAAATATCCCATTTCTCCCCTGTGGTGTTTTTGTCCCATCCTCCTCTATCAATGATGCATTGTGTTAGGCTGCTTGCTCTGATTGCACAGAGTTTCCATGTTATGGGAAAGACATACACCTCATCAAATTGGGGTCCTTTGTGCAGTTCCTGCATGTGATATATGAGTATGGGTTATGGGCCCCAAAGTCTCCAGTGACCATTCCTTGAGCTGTGATAGTGGAAGAATCATGTAGAATAATAGGGAAGTGCTGGGGTGTGTATGTTTTCAGGGTTCTGCTTAGGAAAGATCCATACCTGCAGTTTTCCACCAATGCAAGTTTCTATGGTCTGCTTTTTTTTAATTTTTTTTGGTTTTTTGATACAAGGTTTCTCTGTACCTTTGGTGCCTGTCCTGGAACTAGCTCTTGTAGACCAGGCTGGCCTCAAACTCATAGAGATTCACCTGCCTCTGACTCTTGAGTGCTGGGATTAAAGGCATGCACCACCACCGCCTGGCTTGGTCTGCATTTTTATGTGATACTTTGGGACAAAGAAGTCACAGGATCTAGGGCATCCTCTGGTTGCAATTTATATCATATCTACTCTTGGGTTGGTTAATATAATAAATTTGGTAGCCAGTATAAGTCCAGGTTGGAATTTCAACAGACTGGGAACTAATATTCCATATTCTGGTTGGAAACAAGTGTTTTCCTGGTGTGTATATCCAGAGGAATTGGGAAGTCTATTGTTTCATTGCCATAGAGTTTATGCATGGTATCACAGCTCCAAAAATTCTTCCTTGTTTGACAAGTAGATTTTTTGGTTTTAAAGATGGGTTTTAGTGTATCATTGATAATTACTGGAGTCCATAGTTCCTTGGGTTTTATAATTCTCCCTTTAAATATATCAAATAAATATGACTGTCACTTTATAGAGCTTCTGTATTAAAGACTGGTAAGTCAGTTAGGTTAGTCTATTATCTCTTCCACCATTTAGACCTGTTGTTTTGTTCATAGTATATTAAACTTGTGTAGTGGTGGTCCAGTTGAAGTTGGAGCCATTGATGAACTGAGAGGCAATTTGAATAGACTTGCCCTCACAAAGGCAGTGTGAATTTGGTGATTGCGTTGAGAAGTCATCCCATATGTAAGAGGTGACATTAGCCAGTACATTAGTCTAATCTATATTGGCTGGCAACCATCCCAGAGATTTGATTTTGGGAGTTGAGGCCTTGTGCATCAAACGTTGTATATATTTTGTGTCTGTACAAAATAAGCATGGCTGTGCTATGGTATAATCTGAGTTCTGTAGAACACCATGCATAAACAGTGTTGGGATTGTCTGCATGGGTTCTTCTCAGGGGGTGGGGCTTCAATATCATAAGATACAAAGGGTTGTGACAGCAGTTCAGCTAAGATCAAAGGAAATCTGTATTGTTGTATCCCCAGCACTGCAATTTCCAGACAGTCATTAATAGGTGAAAATGAATCACTTCCTGCCTTCCATGTCAGGTGGTTATTCCGTAAGTTCATCTTACCATAGCAGGGTAGGTTAGGAAATTTAGGCAAACACAATACAGTAACATTTGGCCTATTTAGCTGTGGTTATAGTTGAAAAGGTAAATTGCACATTTGAATCTGTATGGTGGCAGTATCGTATTCCAAGAGAGAGAATGCTCCTATGGTGTTCTCCTAACAGTGTCTGGGTAAAATATGGTTCTGTCAAATCATGGGTTCACATGGGTTTGTTGTGGTTAATGTTGATGTCTCTCAGTCAAGTAATTGGGTTCCTCATTCCAGTCCCAATCTGGATAACAGTATACATTTTCATTTGCAAACCCGGTCATTTTACTGTATTGGTAGCTAACCACAAGGTTCATCTGCCATATGTATGGAGTGAAGAACGCTGAGAAGAATTTTGTGTTTGCTGCTATTTCACAGTCAGACATGGAGTCTTCCATATCTGGCATCTCAAATCATATTCTCTTTTTGTGCTTCATTGTAAGGTGGAAGGATGATTTAAAAGGTTTTTCTCCCCCGTGAAAGTTGTAGAAGGCCGATGCTGCTGTGATATTTCTCTGAATCTGTGTTAAATGGCATTGCAATGAGTTTCTTTCCTTAAAATGGCTGTTTTCAGCTTCCTCTTGGTCATTGGTGACTATGTTTCTAAAAATTGGCACAAAATGGGCATTAGCCTTTCTCCATTCAGTACAATGGCTACTCCATACTGTATTCCCAATAGCTTCACAATGAGCATATTGGACATAGAATGCTTCCCTGGCACATGTGAGGTTTAGGAAAAAGTGTTCATGGTTCCAGTATTTTGGTAGGAATCCAACCAAAGTGTAGGAGGCTAAGTCACCAATATCCTGCTTTATTCTTGGTTTATTTGTTGTTGAAGCTGTTGGTATCAGGGTTGCTTCATTCATGGTTCCTGTTACTGTAGACATGGTTGTTGACAAACAAATTGTGATGACCTGAATGGTCTTGGTGATGCAAACAATGGCACTGTCAAAGAGCTTGAGCTTAGCTTGTTGAGTAATGTTAAACTTAGAGAACTCAGCAGGAGGCGTCTCGGCAGGTCGATATCATTGCGTTGTTCCATCTTGTGCTCTCTTTTATTTTTGGGATGAAGTTTCTGTGGGGGCATAGGGTATAATTTGTTATGGCTCTGCCTTGCCATGTACTGTTTCCCTCACTGTCTGGGCAAAAGGTATAATTCCCAGTTAGCTCCGGTGCTGAGTAAAGTAGTCCTAAGACAATTACTATCCTTATGAAAGTGCAAATCCAATGTATTGAATTAGCCCTAGACACATTATGTTTGCAGACCGTCTAATTTTCTAAGGTTCAGATTTCCCTCTCATCTGTGGTCCAGATTGTATTGCCTGTTCCAAGTGCCACAACTTCTGTCTCCTTTAAGTCTTAAGTATTTCTGTCCCTGTAAACACATTTATGGGGAATTATTCTGCATGCTCTGGAAATATCTGGTGGTTTTTCTAACTCTACGCCTGATTTAATAGCTTTTTCTAAGGGAGAAGATCTATTCAATCTTGGCCTATTATTCAACTCATAGCATGCAACTTCGATAGCTTTTTTCAACAGGATATTTTTGAGTTGTAACAACTTGGTTTTAAGTATTCAGTTCCATCTTTTTATATTGCCAACTGCAGTTGGGTTATATGATAAATAGAAGTTCCATTGTATGTCTGTTTCTGGGACCACCTCTGAACTTTAAATGATATAAAGTGTGTTCCTTGATCTGACTCAATAATTATTGGGCAGTCATATATGGCTACCCAACACCAGAGTGTGTATATTATTGCCAACTGGTCTGATCTATGGCTTTCTTTGACTAATCCAATCCCTGTGCTTAAAACTGCAAAGGTGCAGGCATACAGGCTCCTGTGAATATTCAAAAATTCAATGAAATATATTTGTAGTTCATAATTAAATTGTTTGAGAGACCATGCTACAGATGGGACTCCATGTCTGAATCTAGTTTAAGTGCTAGACAAAAGTGGCAGTTTCTGATGGCCTGTTTACAGGCCTGCCAGAATACTTTGAGATTCCTTTTATCAAATCATTAGAACAAAGCATGTGTGTCTGTATGTCCCAATATTTTGTACAATCCTAGGATTTCTTCCTTACTAATTATGTAATATTCTCAAGTTTCTTAATTAAGACTCAAATTCAACCATAATCTGAAGCCTGTTTGTGTGAATGCAGTGCCCTAATTGGCTTCAGTCTTCTCACCAGAATCCAACTCTACAATGATGTGAGCATTCTGAAGTCATTCCTTTGTTTTTGCATAAAGTAAGAGACTGTGATAGAGGCTGAGAGATCACCCTCAATGTCCAGTGTAGGTGTAAAGCACACATTAGTGTTTCTAGCACAGAATGGGGGATTTAATATTTTCCCATTGTATTTAGCAAGGCTCAGAAGAGCATGCTCATAATCACAAGGTCATTAAAATGTGACACATGGCCTCTCTTTTTAGCATGTTTATAACCAAGATGAAGGCAATAAAGCATATTAACAAAACATATAAGATAGGATACTGCACTAGTCCATGTCCAATTGTTTAAAAATATACTTCGGAAAGGACACTTTATAAAGAAAATAATTTAATTTATCTCACTGTTCAGTAGATTGAAAGTCAAGGCTGGGGGTGAGTTTCATCAATTTAGCCTCATATGAGGACTTCATGACAGAAGGCATCATGGCTAGAGGATTTGCAAGAGCCATTGCACAGTGAATCATGAAGTCAGAGGGAGCAAGGAAGAGTCAGGCTTATTTCCTTAAAATGGCTCATTCTCCAAGGAATTAACTTACTTCTTGAGATCAGTACCGATTTCTTTTGAGGCTAAACCCTAAATGATCTAATGACTAATGTCCTTAATGACCCAAATGTCTTATTTCTCAAAGGTTTCACCACCTCTTAGCATGGCTATATGAAGAAACATTTAGAGAACAAACTACATTCTAACAAGTAAACATGTTAAGTGTTCAACTTGAGGCACAGGATGAGACACATAGTGTTTCTTTAAGGAACAGTCTGAAGTGGGTAGGTAGATAAATTTAATATAAGAACTTAGAAACGAATGTGCTTGAAATGGGATTCCCCTCTGTATGCTATGAATGTGCTTTGTTACCATTGGTTAATAAAGAAGTTGGTTTGAGCCCCTGGCAGGGCAGAATAGAGCAAAATGGGAATTCCAAACAGAGATAGAGGAGAAAAGAAGGTGTCAGGGAGATGTCATGTAGCTGCCAAAGGAGAAAGAAGCCTGTCAGAGCCTGCCGGAGCCTGCTGGAACCTTGCTGGTAAACCATGAGCCTCATGGTAAAATATAAAATAATAGGAATGGGTTAATTTCATATGTAAGAGTTAGTTAATAAGAAGCCTGAGCTAATAGGCCAAACAGTGTTTTAATTAATAGTTTCTGTGTGATTATTTTGTCTGGGCATCCAGGAAACGAAGAAGAGGCCTCGGCCTACATGTGCTCACCAAGCTTGGATGACAGCCTGTATAGCCGGTAACGGCAATTACCACAATGCATACCCACCCCACCCCCAGTGTCACCTTCTACAGTTTCATTCACCACATCCACCCATGTTCTGAAAGTTTGAAATGGAGAATCTTAGAAATAAACACTTTAAATTGTAAAATAACATGCCATTCTAGGTGTATGTTAAAACTCATATGTCATCTGACTTCATCTAAGATACAAATTACTGGCCTCCCATGGCATTGCCAGTTCTGCTTGTCGTAACATGTACATCCCTTGCATAGGTTCTATGCATCCTGGGGTTACCAACCTTCCAGACAACCTGTGTCTCTTTGCCCAACGTATTGCTAGCTTTCTGTTCATTACTCAGTTTAAAATCATCTTGCTCAATAAGTCATCTGTTTCTATTTGCAGCAATGCATTTGAATAATCCTTAATTTACCTAATAATAGCTCCAAAGTAAGAGGAGTGAGGCTGACAATTTGGATATAACAAAGAGAAGTTTTTCAAGTGTTTCTTGTGTCATTTCACATCACAAGAATAATAGTGAGGTAAACTATAAGGAATTTTTATGAGGTGGGATAGGGAATCAATATTCACATAACTTTAGTCACAGTATAAATTTAAATATTAAAAATTTATTAAACACAAACTTAAATTTTTCTGTTTTCTTTTAATTATTCTTAATTCCTTATTATACCTAATTTATAAATTAAATTCTATCAGAGATATGTAAGCACAAGACAAAGCAGTCATGTAAAATGTATCCAACCTATGATTTCACATAGCTATTGAGCGCCTAGAAGAAAATAGGGAACTATCTCTGTACTGTACAAGTTAATATTTGTCCTCATGTAAAAGTTCAGACCTTGGTCACAGACTGACCTCATGTTGTCTCTTCTGCAAGCAGCTTCATTGGCCTACTGTTCCATAATGACCATAATTGGATACCAGAGTATTCATCAGTCTCTGGCAAGACCATGGGTAGGTACCGCTCCAGTGTTCCTGGCCTCCCATGGCATTGCCAGTTCTGCTTGTAGTAATATCTACATCCCTTGCACAGGTTCTATGCATCCTGGGGTTACCAACCTTCCACATAACCTGTGTCTCTTCCAGGCCAATCCTAGTCATTGATGAGCAAGTCTCTTTTAGGAAAGTTCACACTTCCATTCATGACCAGTATTGGTGTCCAGACTTCTCATGGAATGACTGCTGAGACCTGAGAGGGGAAGTCATGGGGGAGAGTCTGTCTGTTTGCAGGGCAAAGCCTGCCCCTGCCTTGTGTGATGACTATCACTCTTCTGGAGGCCCTAAGACTGTCATAGCTCAAGATTAGGTGGGCAGAGATGAGCAGAACAATTATTTTATGTCAGTAGATACCAAAACACCAAAGAGCAAGTCGAAAGCAAGCCACTGTTCATTATCCAGCTGGTTTCTGCCTTTAACTATTAGCTTAGCATCAAGTAGATAATAAACTGTAAACAGCCAGCAAGAAATAAGTAAATAAAATACAGCAAACTACCACCCATAAAACATGAAGATACATATAAAGAAAGGGAAATCCTTTGTTTTCAACCCTTGCCATGGACAAAAGGGTAAGGCTAATCCTCTGTACTAAAACCGTAAAAGGAGAAGTAGAAGTCAAGAAGACAGGCCCCTGTATTCACATCTTGTACTGTTATAGTCTAATTACATCAGAGATTGTACCTTCCCAAGATACAGAAGGTGAATAGGATGGTGCAGGTAGAATAGTCTTTCCTCAACTGTCGCCTGGGAGCCAGCTACACGAGGTATACCCAAGGCACAGACTTATGTACACACCAAGGATCTTATCTTAACCTCACCGAGTCAGAACTCTGGAGGGGCTTCAGAAGTATATTTGGAGAAACTGCTTGCATGGCTGTCTCCTAAAACCTGGGGCAGCTCATGCATGACAAAGTAGCCCTTTAGTCACTAAAATAGGACTAATAAAATTTATGCAGTGATTTGTCTTACTGTTCTAAGGGCCACGAGCATCCATGTGAGTCATCACAGAAGTTATATGCCTGTTTTTTTGCCTAATATCTCTGGTGGAAAGAAAGAAAGGAGGTAAGGGTGGGCTTCTTGTTTAGATGTTACAAAAACAATCCGCCACTCATTTATACACAGAAGGAAAGGAAAAACCCGAGAAATTACTTTGTATTGGTATTTCTTGGGTCATTCAAATTGCTTGACATTGCCAATGGAACATTAGCTGATCTGGTTTGAATTGATTTGTTTGAATTACATGTACTGTATGTTGTTTTGTCTTCCCTGGAATACATGGCAACTCTCCAGAAACTCTGGTCTGTTGTCATACTATAATATTTTTCAATACAGAGGGAGAAAAGTATCCCAGTTTCCCCTTTCCTTTGAAATTATTTCCCATGGTTTTCAAGGACCTTGGCTATGTTCCAGAACTCTTCTAATCAATCTAATTTTGGGAACTGTCAAAACAAATTTTCTTTGCTAGAGTTCATATGACACCATGCATTTAATATCTGTTCTACACCAAGCCTTCCATCTTTTATTTTTGTATTATTTTTGTTGTTTCTTGAGTCTTTCTGTTGTTATTCTTTTTCAACCTATTGGGATGGTTCCAGTTTAAGCTTTTATTAAAGTAGCTTTACATTGCCTCCCCCATAATGAGTCAGCAAGATCTTGTAATAGTTGAGGATTCTGGGTCACCCAGAATTTGCAATAGGTCTGAAAGGAATGGTTTTGGAGCTCTGAGGGTGGGTGAACTCTTTTGCCAGAACTGACATGGAACCAGCAGATTCCACTAGCCTGCTTGATCAATAGATACTGGCTTTGTCTTCTCCCTTGTCATATTGTGTGGCTGACTTAGCAAGTTGACCAGAATACTGGTTTTCCTTAATTTTATTATTGCCTCATTGTAGTACATAATCATATAAATTACCACCTAGTGAATATAAATATAATTCTCTTTTATATAGTGTCTCATTAGTCTTCCATGCTTTCCAGATTACTTTCCTCGCCGTCTCTGTCAGAGACAGCAGCAGCTGACACTTAATCAAACCACTCCACTGCACATCTCTCTATTAAATGACATCTATTTCCAAAGGAAACCCTCAGTGTAGCTTGCTGTCTATTTGAACAAGAAAATAACACTTGTCTGAAAACACAGGACAGACAGCATTTGTTCACTCAATAGCAACCAACGAATGAAATTATTAGTTAGAAGATGTCTACTGCTGGGTTCTGAAGTTTGGGGTTGTCATTTTCGTCATTGTCATTGTCACTTTACTCTTCAACATCAGGGAACTAAGACTTAGGAATATTGGGATAACACTTCTGCACAGGTCAACAGAACAGCTTCTTAACAGGGTGGTCTGGGGACCCACAGTGTTAGTGACACCACATGACTAAATGACCTCACTCAAGTCACCAGCTCTGGATGATTTCTGTATTCGTTCAAGTTTCCCCAGTGCTCTACTTCATGACATTCTGACAGGCTTGACTTGACATTTGTTTTCCTGAACTGACTTTGGTTTTTCAAATGAATTATTTTATTGTATTTAATAAAATAATGATGATACCACCTGTAAAACATTTCTTTGTTTTGAACTTTATTTTTTATTAGAGATGGCACTGCAAAAATACAAGCTTACCTAACTTCGACAGACTTTCTTGCCCGTGTGAATTAGACCGTGGAGTCATTTGGAATTTATTTTTAATCTATATTCCTTCTTTAACAAATCACCTCTCTAAGGTAGAACTTCACTGATGCCTCAGAAGTTGGCCCAAGAACATATTGAAATAAGTGTCAAAGTTATGAAAGTCAAGGCACAAAGAACAAAGGAAAGAAAGGTTGCTTGAGCATTGGGGTGAACCACGACACATTCTGTATTTATTTCCAGGGTGGTTTCTTGGGTATCTGGAAAAGCAGAGGGCTGTAGTTACTAGAATCTTGGCATCGTGACTGTTCTTTGACACTCCCTCGAGTCTAGGTTAGCAGTTTGCAAATCTGAAGAATGGCTGTCCAGCAGTGGCATATAACAAATCTAGTCCTGAACTCTGTAGTCCACGGAAAGTCTCCTATGACTTTACACTGATTAAATGACATTTTAATCTTACACACTTAAAACTCTGTGTCTGTGTTAAATGGATCTGCACTTCACTTTCTAACATGAAGTTGAAATTTCTTAAGTTCCTTTGTCAAATGATCAAATATTCAAAGTCTCTAAATTGCTGTGCATCCATTTAATTTCACAAAAGCACGTATTAACAAAAGATTGGTTAGTATTAGTCTGCACAGGGAAATGGAGGAGAGTCAACTTTGTCTGGAAGGTGCCCCAGCAGGTGACTGCACAGCCATTCACACATGGGCAGAAGAAACTGGACCAAGAGACTTGTTTTTGTGTCACTTACTCTCGTGATATTCTTATAATTTAGAAAAATAATTTCCATACAATAGTATTGAAGGGTGTGTGACTAAGAGTGGTAGACCAGCCACGTCTGAGTTCGTGACTTAGCAAAAATCATGGTTATCTGCAAGATGATCCTTTCTTCAGTTGGGCTTAAGGCTAAATAGGCATTCTATAAATACATTGAAATTAGAATGCTGACAGAATAGAAATGTTTTATTTTATGAAAACACCACAGACTATTTTTAAAGCATTTAAATATTGGCATTAACTATATTTTCCAAGTACCTTTCCACTATTTTGACATATGAATATATATAACCCACATGTTTCTGATTCATTTGAAACCAATACATAGAAATTCACAAGACCTTTGTGCTAACCACATTGCCTAGGGAGACAGTTTAAACAGAAAAGTCTCAAATCTTCCATTTGGACCACTCGGTTGATTCACATAGGAGTGAGCTCTGATTGTGAAAGCTTATTGAAAATTGAGCAGTGCAGGTGTGGGATATCTCCCCTTGAGCTGTTGATCAGTGGTATCCCAGAGGCCCCAAAGCAATAAAAGCTATTGTCATTGCTCTCAATTGTCCGCCCAAGCTTAATAAGAAGACCTTATTGCTGTTGACACAGCACACACACTGGTCATGGGACATGGAGAAATCAGGTTGATACTGACCAGAAAGCTTCCTTCCTGCTAGTCAGCTTTATGACACTAGGAGATACTTTGTAGGCTCCTGAGAGTTGGGGGAATTATTAACAGTCTCAGCTTCTTGTGAGCACCATGAACTACAAAATGACAGGCATGGCAAGTCATGCCAATGGGAGAAATAATAGTTGGAATGTTATGGAAGGAATCAACTGCTTCCTAATTGGATCTGAGGCCCACTCCACAGGAAACGTATGCTACATGCTTGGTACTGCAATTATGCCCCACGCTCCATGGCTGAGAAATTCACAGTCCCCGGGAGAGAACCTAACATGGTTATTCTACTAAATGGACATAGTATTGAATGGTTATATAAGTTCGTATCTCTCTACTCATAGACCAGGGCAGCACTCAGACCTCATCAGAGAAGGATTGGTTTTGTGTGTGTGTGTGTGTGTGTGTGTGTGTGTGTGTGTGCGTGCGCGCATCATGCGCACGCCTTGGATGATAGTTAGGTAGAATTCAGAATTGGTCTAATTCAGAAAACAGTATCATTTCAGTGCTTAGCCCCAAGCGGGACATCTATACCACCCCACTCCATGCCCAAGGTCGGGGACCTTCCATAAGAGGGAACAGGAAGACTGTAAGAGCCAGAGGTTGGGAAACAGTGGAAGGAAACAGAGTCTTCTGAGCATGATGGAACACCAGACTAGTGAACTCACAGAAGCTGTGGATGCCTGCATAAGACAAGACATTCGCAAGTTCAAGCCATTCATCCTTCCAGCGTGGAGGAGGAATGAGTTCACAAGTCCCCTCTCCTAACGATGGACTATTAATGGCTTCTGGAATTTGAATGTGTGCCCTCTGGTAGGTGACCATGCTCCAGCAGATGGCCCAACCCCAAGGATACAGTCAGCACAAATTAGACTCCAGTAGTTATTAAGAAAAAATAAAAGGAACATCAAGTCAGGGAATAGAGAAGTTAGAGGGGTTAAGGAAGAGTAGGGAGGTGAATACAATAAAAATTACATTGCATAAAATTCTCAAATAATAAAGTATATTTTAAAAAAAACTGGGCAACTATTGGGTGTTACCATTCACTCTATCTATTCAATTTGCCCTTTTTTGACAATCTGCGAGACCTGCAAGTCTCCTTCATTGGCTCTGCTCTCAGGGCAGTTGGGACATGCTCATTAAAAAATACTAAAAATATAAGTTCCCTAGTTATGTATTCTGAACAGCAATGCTTCCATTCCTGACAGACCTTATTTTCCAATGGAAAGGAGTTATATTAATCCAATTACATAATAAATGCAGCATATTTTACTTCTTTTACACTTAACTGACAGTATATGCCATTGCAGATGTCTTTTGCTTGAATTTCCCTTAAGACTCAACACAAATACCGAGCCTAAACATTACTAATTAAACACGTGAACTTATCTCTCAATTAACACAAGTTAACTTATCTCTCAATTAGTCAGTTAACAAACATTTTAGTTGTATTTCCCATATACTTTCTCTCCCAAATGTACTTATTCATAAGGCCAATGTGGGCTCCTATTTAATATACAAAACCTCAGTATCTTCTCAGGGATCCAGAAAACTCATATTTAGCCAATATCTCAAAAATGATTCTTGGCAACAGATAGATACTGTAATAGTTCATTAACTTTGCTACAAAGCAAAGTTTCTCAAATGCCACTGATGTCAGATCATTTTACTTTTTTCATAAATGATGTTTAATTACATGGTATGCTTATATATCATGCAATAGTTACATATCACAAGGTCCCTCCTTTAATATGGTTACTAACTATGAGATATGTTTGCACTTAACATAATTTTTATTTAGAAGACTATCTGTATCGTACTAAGCATGGTTCCTTCCAGGAAGCTGAAAGAGCTATTTAAGAAGAAGATGGTGGTATATGCTTGTAAAAGACAGAAACAGACTCTGACTTTCAGGGAAAATCATTTGAAGTATTTAAAATTAATCTATATTTCGATGTAAATGTCAAAATTAGAAATGAGTCCTCTGTGCCAGTGCTTTGATTTCCTATAAGACTTAATTTGCTTTGCATTTTAGGTAACATAAAACGATTCTCTCTCTCTCTCTCTCTCTCTCTCTCTCTCTCTCTCTCTCTCTCTCTGTGTGTGTGTGTGTGTGTGTGTGTGTGTGTGTGTGTGTGTGTGTGCGTGCATGTGATTTTGACATTGAGAACTGATTCAGAAGGTCAACTTTTCTTTCTACGGTGTAACAAAAAAACAAAAAAAAAAAACAATGACCATTTCAAGTCACATACACTTTCTGTGGTTTCTATGGTAGGCATTCCATGGCTCTGGTATCTCCAACATTCTGGAGTCCCTGAGGTTATACAGGTTTCACCTTCCCAGTTTCACACAAAGGCCTCTCTACGCCTCCATGCTGGGACACCCCTGACACATCCCCAACCTCAGCTGCTTTCCTTAGCCATGAAGGGGGATTCCATAGCCCATTTCTTGAATCCTTGACTCTAAAGCCAGATCCACATGGCCAAAGCTTCCAAGTTCTGCCTTGCTGAGGCTAGAACTAGGCCGCCTAATTCAATTACATCTTCACTAGTTTTCTGTTTCGATGTTTTCCTTCACTGCCCAAGCTTTGCTGTCTTGGAACTGGCCTTGTAGAACAGGCTGGCCTTGAATTTAAGAGATCCACCAGGCTCTGACTTCTGAGAGCTCACATTAAAGGTGTGTGCTGCCACACCAGGCCCCAAGCTTTTTTTAAATTACTTTTCACAAATTTAAAGCTTAACATGGTGGGATCTTTCTGAGATCACTGTTGGGAAATATTATTTTCAGGTGTGTGACTTTTGTTTATGCTGCATTTGTTTAACTCTTTGGAGCTGTGTTACTGTGCCTGTCTAAAACAGCAATAGCAAGGCAGGAGCAAGGATGGGAGGGACTGGCAGGCAGAGAATATAAATAGAAGGAGAAATCTGGGAAAAGAAAGAGGAGCAGGAGAATAAGGAGAGGAAGATATCAAGGATCAGCTGCCCAGTTGCACACAGCAAGCCATAGAGAAAGGTGTAAAGAAAGGTATACAGAAATAGAGAAATATAAAAGCCCAGAGGTGAAAGGTAGTCAGGATAATATAAGTTAAGGAAAACTGGCAAGAAACAAACTGAGCTGAGGCCACGACTTTTTGGCTAAGAGTAAGCCTCCATGTGTGATTATTTAGGAGCCAGGTGGTGGGCCTCCCTCAAAAAGCCAAAAGAATAAAAGATCACACAACAGTTCAAAGCGGGCCCCTAGTGACAAGCTTCCTCTAACGAGGCCACATCTACTCCAACAAGGCCACAAATCCCAATAGTGCGACTCCTATGAACCTAAGGGAGCCATTTGTATTCAAGTCACCACAATAAGGATGGAAGACACCAAGGAAACAAGGCCTTCTAGACACAACAGGATTGATGCACATATGAACTCACAGAAACCGACAGAGCCTGCACAGCTTTAAACCTGATGGAGTCCCAGCACCGTGAGAGAAGTGGGCACAAGCCCCCATCCCTAACCGAGAAGCTACAGACATAACTAGAAGTTATGAACAAATGATAACCACTCACCAAGGGAAAAATAGTTTCTCCAAGGGAGTCTTATTAGGCATAAAACCAGTCTTAAGGTAACGCTGAGCGGTAGCTTGCCAACACAAAAGGAACTAAATGGCGTTTTTGGAGGATTTTTTCTGCTGTTGTTGTTTTTTTCTCATAATGCTTTGTTTGAAATTCCTGCCTTGAATTCCCCTTAGCAATAGATGGTAACCTGAAATTATATGCCTTAACCAAAGGTCTTTCCTAAGTTGTTTTATATCCAGGGTATTTTATCACGGCAACAGCAACAATTCCGTAACATCTGTTTATATTTACCATTTGGAAATCCTAATCTGAGAAATCTTAGCTCAAAATGCTACCCAATCTGAAATCTTTTCAGTGGTAATCTTCAAAATTTAGTAGAAGAACTGAAAATAAGCTAATCAATTACACTCTACAGGTCAGAAGTGTTATAAATAATGATAGAATTAGGGTTTTGAGTAACAAAAGGGAATGTTATGGTATTGTGGTACAAGATTAAAAATAATAAAATGTGACTGCTTTGTTTAAAAATTGGATTTAAAAATCTTTTTCCTCTTTTCCCCTTTTCATAATAATTTGCATTATTCCCTTTCTTTCATGTAGTTAAAGTTGCATCTCCATTCCTGCCCCTCCCATTTCTTTATCATCTTCCTTGATTTCATCCATTTGCTATTTTTACATTTACCTAGAATAACTTCAGACTCGATAGAATATGCTTCCTATTTTTTGATACTTGATCAATAGTATTGTATTGTATTTGTAGGTGTTAAATAATTTCAAGCAAGTGTTCATACATACCCATTCAGTACTGTTGCCATTGCAGACATTGGTTGACCCCAAGTTTTTGTTTCCTTTTCTGTGAATTAGTATGGTATGTGGGTATTTGTGGAATCAGTGTGATGTACACATATGTGTGGATACACATGCCCATGTACACAGGTGCACACATTTATGAATACACAGATGGAGATCAGTGGTCAACACTGTCCTCTTCTGTTATTCCCCACCTTATGTTTTGAGACAGGATCTCCCTCTGACCCTAAAACTCACTCTTTCAGCTAGACTGGCTACTGGTTGGCCATTGCAGCCCCAGCATCTGCCTACATCTACTTGCCTGTTGCCAGGGTTACATATGCATGTTGTCATGTCTGACTCTTGTATTAGTGGTAATGGTCTTAATCCAGTCCTTACACTTGTGCAGTAAGGGCTTTATCCACTAAGCCATCTTCCCGGTCCCTGAATCAAGTTTGAAAGATGTTATATTAAAAGGCTTATGCATCAGAAAAGACTATTTGGACGAAATAGCACCAGCTTACATGCCAGAATAAGTGCTGGCAGGTTTTCTAGTGTGAAGAAATATTCTGAAAATAGAAGGCCCCTTCACAGGTCTCTGCCTCTTGCCAACCAAGAATGAAGTAGCACAGCTCTCAGATCTCTTAGGTGACAATTATCTCAGAGACCAAAAGAGCTCTTTTCTTCAGACCTCAAAACAGATGAGCAGAAACAAGTCAAAAAAAGGCCCCAACACTAAAGACCTAAGGCCATTGCTTTCTCTGAGAAAATAACAAATGTATTACATTTGTTTGGTCAACTGTATGTTCACATAAGAGAAAACGAGCATGTTGGGATTTCTTTTTCATTTCTTTTGTTTTTAATTAATATTAGTAAGACAGAAGACAGAGTAGATGTGTTCATGGTCTAATTGGTTCTGACCAAGGTAGCTGTTGTTAGGGAATTTCCCATAAAATACTTCCAATCTTGAGCATTGAAGTAGAAGGAAATTTTAGTATAGAAATGAATCCATGAAGAAAACAAGAAAAATAGAGAGCCCTCTGCTAAGAGAATATTCTAAAAAACAGCCAAATTTTCTTGGGTTCATTTATTCATTCATATAACCAGTCCACACATCAATTATTTATCAAGCATTTTCCTGTGTTAAGCACATTGCCAGTGTTCAGGAAAGAGCAGAAAAGAATCAGACAGTCCCTTGGTGTTCTGAAACTTCCAGGCTAGAGTGGAAGACTTATATTAAACCAGTGATTAAATAAAGGACCACATGACTGTGTGGCTAGAGAATGGGGCTGGAGAGAGATAAATGGAACTTCAGCTGTGATTCTGGATGCTTCATTAATGTTTTCATCCTCCCCCTTCCCTCGAATGCTATTTGCCTCAATTCTCTTCAATCTCTTCCTTTCTTTAAGAATTCTTTTGATTTTAACGAAGACAACAACAAACATTTAGAGGAGTACACAACAACAGCTGAAGAAATTCCTTGGCTTAACACTGAGTCAATTGCTATTCTCTATAGCAGCCAAATTCATGGTAGATGCACTCCAACCAAAATGATTCTGTAAAGTACCTGCATTTGTATTCTATTGGCAGAATCAAGTGCTTCCTCTTTCGCTTTTAGTTTGAGCTTATTTGTTATTAATAACATAGCTTATGCTAAGAAAGTGACAATGATTCCTCCTGTTTAGTATTATCTGAAATCCCTTGAACAATAAAAAAAAAGTGATGTCTTGCATTTTGCCATGGTATTCCAAAATCAGTGAAACTTCAGACTTACTCTTGAAAGACAATTTTGGATTTTAAAAAGCACATAGCCATGAAAATTAAAAACACTGAACCAAATACCTTCATGTAATACTAAGAGAGTAGAGTAAAAGACACATTTACTGATGGGACACACACTGAAGGAAAAGGGAAGTGCAGGAGTCAATGTAACTGGTTACTCTGCTCCTGCTGGAGCTGGGCAACGCTCAAGCAATCATGTCTCATGTGTGTGTCATGTACTCACTACAAGCAGACACTGTTCTTGAAAATCAGGACCAAGCAAGTCACTGCCTCATGGAATTTATATTCTGTCATAGAAAGACAGGTAGTAAATTCTAAGCATCCTAAGTAAGCATGTATTCCTTTCAAGGGTAATATTTACAATAGATTACAATAGGATAAAGGAGAATTGAAAGTCAAGGCTGAGGAAAGGTCTGTTATACTGCTGAGAAAATATTGGCTATTCTCTGGTATAAGTCTGGGAACCAAGAATTTTCAGTGAATCAAAATAGTTCACACCAGTGAACACTTTTTGTAAGCCTCCCAATTGCCATCAGCTTCTGTCTTCTCAAATTAGTCAATCGAGAGGAACGCATTGCAAAAGCCATCTCTAACTGTGCACTTGCCCATCAAGAGCCAGTCTCACTGGAATGATCTTATGTCTGCAGATGAAAGCCAGGCTTCTTATACTCTGTAATCCTGGAAAGTCATTTCTCCCTAGCTCCATGTAAGAGTAGTACAATGATCTTTTCTTTGTTGTCATTGGGAGACATAACTCTTCTTTATCAAAGTAAACTGAGAAATTGGGCAACCAAGTAGAGGGGACTCCACAAAGGAGATGGTATCTGAGCAAAGAAATGAAAAAAGCCAAGAATTTGTCAAGTTATATTTGGGAAAAGGTCTCAAAAGAGGGAATAGTTGGTACAGAAGCTTAATGTGGGAACACCTTTAGTAACGAAGTATTCTCCATCCTCAACAAGCCTGGGGATCCCTTCCCCCTCCCAGAGACTCCTGAGGCCTAGGGAAAGCAGCAAGAGAGACAATATCACAATATTTAGTTGCAGCGTGGAAACTCGATTTGCTTCTTCAGCCATGCAGAGACATCACAGGTCTGAAGGCATTACAAGACGGATCATGTTACAGAAAATGGCGCCAGCCCAGGGAGTATGCTCCTGCCCATCCCTGTGGAGAGGCCATTACCATAGGCATAGAATAGAAAGCATCTTCATCTCCATTTTGCATATTCCTTTCCTGCTTAGAGGTGCTAGTCACAGTTGAACACCAGTGGGAGCCCCTGTGGCACAATATAAAGCAAGCCAAAGGCTTTGCAAAATAAGTTTCCACTGAAATGGCTGCCTTGGGAAGCAGACCAGGACCTGGATGCTAACAGCTAAGAAGGTGGCTACATGTTGCAGTGAAGACAGCAAATGAAGCTGAGTCTTGCCCTAACAAAACAACAATCATTCAGAATATACTAAGAAGTAACTCACCACACCAAGAACTATGACAATTGTAATTTGCATAAGGCAAAATAATTTGCAGGAAAAAAGACCACTAAAAGCTCCAAAACGAATCAAATGATGGAACTATCTAACAAAGGTTTTAAAGCCAGCAACATAAAAATAATAAATAAACAGTTACAAAAAACAAATTTGTTTTGAAATACAAAATAATAGAAAAATCTTAGCAAAGAAATAGTAATTTTAAAAACAAGCCTGCTAGGAATTACATAACTTTAAAAGTGTGACAGGAAGTCAATAATAAAATAGTGCTATAAAATGTTAGTAATTACATTAAGTTTAAGTTATCCAAATTTAGTAAATTGGTAATTTTAGTAAACTGAGAATGTTACACTTAATTTTTTAAATGACTTAACAATAGACTCTCTAGAAAAACTTCATTCCCAACTCAACAACACAGGTAATACTAAATAAGAAGGAACTATTCATACAGAAAGACCCTAATTTTTGACAATATGCCTTTTTTATAATTTGACATGATGATATGAAAATAGTATATATTTTTAGAAATTATGCTTTGAATTTTGATCTTTTCTGGGGATAACTAACCATCTGTGTAAAATACTCTCTTGAGTGATACACAGAAGCCTCAGTGATTCAGCCTCCAGCCACAGAATCATGTGGATGATCAGTGCTCCAGTGTGTACCATGATGCCCCGTTCTTTAAGCACAGGCATTAAGTGAGCAATAGTCATACTTTGGACCTGATGGGATTACCCAAATGTGGGCTAACGTGAATGTTTTCTGATGTACTTAAGGAATGTTGGTCCAAGCACCCTTAGTAGATTTCATGAATTAAATACATTTTTCATTTTGTTATTTTTCATTTATGGTTTATTAGAATGTAGCCTAATAAGCTGAGAAACAGCAATATTAGATAAGCATTTACTATGCTCTTCATGCTTCTGATCCCCAAATTCACATTTTGAAACCTATTTTCAATGTGAAGGCATTTAAAGGTAGGGACTTTTGCATGTGACCAGCCCACAGTAGAGCATCAACAATGACACTGACACTCTTATAAAACAAAACAAAAACCCACACAAAAAACCCAAAGGGCTGCCTGAAGCACCCAATATATAATTTTTTAAATGACTTAACAATAGACTCTGTAGGAAAACTTCATTCCCAACTCAACAACACAGGTAATGCTAAAATGAGAAGGAACTATTAATACAGAAAGTTAGAACCATCATTCATGGTGGTTCTAACCCAACAGGTCAAGACATAGCTAGAACACATGATTCATGAGAAAATGAGCCTTCATCAAACTTCAAATCGTTAGCACTATGAACTTAGACTTGATCTTCAGAACTGTAAGTAAATTTCTGTCTTTAAAAAAAAAATGCTCAATTTAGCCAGGCATTGCTGGCACACGCCTTTAATCCTGCACTTGAGAGGCAGAGGCAGGTGGATCTCAGTGAACTCAAGGTCAGCCTGGTTAACTGAGCAAGTTCCACTACAGCCAGGACTTACACAGAGAAACCTGTATCAAAAAACCAAACAAAAACAACAACCAAATCCCTCAATTTCTGATGTTTTGGCACATGAGCCCAAATAGATTACGACAGTGAGCTTTAGAGCAGTAGAAATTAATAGAAGCAAAAGGAAACACTGTGCAGTGACAGCAGTGTGCAATGACAGCAGTGTGCAGTAACAACACTGTGCAATGACAACACTGCAATGACAGCAGTGTGCAGTGACAACACTATGCAGTGCCAGCAGTGTGCCATGACAGGAGTGTGCAGTGACAACACTGTGCAGTGACAATGGTGTGCAGTGACAGCAGTGTGTAGTGACAACACTATGCAGTGACAGCAGTGTGCCATGACAGGAGTGTGCAGTGACAACACTGTGCAGTGACAGCAGTGTGCAGTGACAACACTGTGCAGTGACAGCAGTGTGCAGTGACAACACTGTGCAGTGACAGCAGTGTGCAGTGACAACACTGTGCAGTGACAGCAGTGTGCAGTGACAACAGTGTGCAATGACAGGAGTGTGCAGTGACAACACTGTGCAGTGACAGCAGTGTGCAGTGACAACACTGTGCAGTGACAATGGTGTGCAGTGACAGCAGTGTGTAGTGACAACACTATGCAGTGACAGCAGTGTGCAGTGACAACACTGTGCAGTGACAACACTGTGCAGCAACAACACCATGCAGCTCACTGAGAAGGTAACCATCTTAAATATGTATGAGCAAGAACATCCAAGATATATGAATCAAAACTAATCAAGCTAAAAATATATAATGCAATGATGAAGAGAAATTGGAAGTAGAGGCTGAAACACTAGTCCTGAGGCCGTCAGAATCTGAATGAACCATTATTGGGATTTGGGATCACACTGTCAGTCTGAGAGGCAATGAGAGTAATATAATCATGGTAACATTTGGGGAAATGCAAAAACACTTTAATATTGGTATCATTCCAAATGACATAAGGGTAATGAATAATTCTACTTACCCTAGGAGAGAAGCACCATTTTACTTAATGAATTTGACTTAATTTCACTTCTCTTTCCCAAATGCTAATTAAGAGCTGTTCCTCAAGATATTAGTAAAGAGAGATCACTTCACCTTTAATTGTGTGAATTCAGTGATCATGTCTCAACAAAGAAAGACAGAGGGAAGAGCTGCTGAGGAAAGAAGAATGCCAGCATCATTTGAATTGGGGCCCAATTTCTACATGCAACCTCACCAATTACCTTGAGCTAAAGAAGGATCCTGTCCCCTTCTCTCTAGTGACTCTCCACGGGGAGACAGTCCACTCCAGAGGGCCATAAGGTCAGTGTTTTGGAAATGCCTTGCTGCCTGGGGTTCAGTCAGAGAAACATTAGTATCTTCCACTGCTTGAAGGGAAAGCAAGTGCTAGTCACAGAGATGAGCTACAGGTCTTTAATGAAGAGACTTCCCAAGGGCTTTCCAAAACAGTGTGATTGTGTCTAAATTTCCCTTACTGTTTTTCAAACCTAAACACCAAGCAACATGAAATTCCACAGTATCAAGACATATTACCAGGATTATGTGCCACCTACCACTGAGCACATTAATTTATTTAATCCTTACAATCTATGTGCATGAATACGTAAGTCTCCTTTCTGAAAGACCTGAGAGAGCTTTAACAACATAGAGTGTCGGGAGCTGTGAACCCCCCAGATCCTGAATTTCTGGTAAACAACTTATTTTCCTCTGCTCTGAGACAGTTGCAGCTGCTCTGAGCAGGATACCCTCAGGAGTTCCTAATGGCGGGGGAGTGGTTTCTGGTGGGTTTGCCTGGGGTGTGCCTCTCAGCTAAGGATCCCTATATAAGCTGTCCCTGGACACAATAAAGGGGGGGGCATTCTTGGGGCATTCTGGCACCAAGGATCACCTGTGTCTCTGTCTGTGAGTCTTTGTTTCAATCTCCAGCCCCTTGCCCAGTTCATGAACTGTATGGTTCACATGGAGCGCAGACGGAGTGGTGCGCTACAATAGAGCTTGGATTTAAAACTGGGTTTTACATTCAAGCTGATTCTAGACTTCAGGCTGTAAGACTAGGGTGTGTTGCTTTATAATTTTATAAGGACTAATGACTTCATAACTGTCGAAGCAAAAGACAATTTCCTTCTAATCCTGTCTACCAGTCGTTATGAAGTCCACAAACGTACTATGTCATCAAAAAGATAGTTTAACATTGAATACTTTGAAAGTATAGAATATATAGATTTCTGTTGGTAGGAACAATGGAAACTCTTCCATGTGGGAGAGAGACATTCCCTGACTCAGAGACATTTTAGCACTTTCTGGGAGCTAACCCTTCATGTTCTCAACAATCTTCATGGCCTCAACCACCTGCCTCTCCAGACTGGCACGGCCACAGTGAGCAGTTCCGTCAGAACAGTAAATGTTCAGTTAAGCATTGTCCATATTATGCTCGTGATTAGTTGAATAAAGTAATTTGAATTTAAAAAACAAACAAGCAAGTTGTGACTTAGATGGTGACTGAACTTCAGTTCCTCTTTGTGTCTTTCCACGGCTCTAACTGGCAGCCATTCTTTGTCAACAAGCAGGTGATTATGCCATCCTGGAAACACCAACTAAGACTGTAGCAACATCCTCAGATGCTTGTCTCTTACAGACTGCATGTGACCTAAGGCAAATTTGGGGGGCGATGAAAGTGTCATTTCATGTAACTCAAAGAGGTCTCTTTCTTTTATTCGTGTGGTAAGTTTGCTCTCTTTACTCTCACTTTTGCAATAAGAGAAAATTTGTACTTTTGGACTGAACAATAGGGATAAAGAAATGCTGAACAAGCGACCAGATTCTTCTGTGACTTCCGAAAGATTAGCAATAAAGACTGTCAAAATTCAAAGATGCTCCTTGTGTCTCCCCTTCCCCTAACCCCCTCAGGGCTGCCTTTGTTCTTTGAGAAGACAAACCTGCTAATTGGTGTCTTCCTCCAAGGAAACCTACTCTGGGGCCCTGAGGTCTTTATGTATCTAGGTCTCCCTCCCTGCTGTCTGTCAGCAAGGAGCACAAAAGAGAGATAAATATCATTAAAAAACTCATTGTCCTCTAAAATCCTAGAGTTTCATCATTTGCAAACATCAGGATAGCCTAGGTCATTTAATAACCCACTTCCTAAATGCGTACTAATCATAAGTGAGATATTCCTTCAAATTAGATCTAAGTAAGAAACTTAAAATAGAACCACATTTTTATAAGCGTAAGATTGTTGGCTTTCATTTTATTGGACATTTTCCCTTTTCTTTATGGCATGTAGCTCACACATTTCATAGAGGTGTTCTTGTAAGCCAGGCATAGGGTTTATTTCTTCCTTAGATTTTGCTTACTTTCTTGACTTAAATGCCTGATAAGAACACAAAGTGAACATATGTTCCATGCCAATAACTTAGCAGTGTGTGTGTGTGTGTGTGTGTGTGTGTGAGAGAGAGAGAGAGAGAGAGAGAGAGAGAGAGAGAGAAAGAGAGTGCACGCACACACACATGCAGCAATTCTGTGTATAAAAACGCTTTTACTTGATGCAACAGATTCAAGTACTTTCCCCATGTTTCCCCCTTTCGGTTTCACGCAGGTTAGTTCTTCTTCCTACACAGAATGCCCATACCATACGTTAACTTGTGTGTTGATTGTAACTGGGACTCTTTGGGATACAACTAGCTTAAACTAGCTTAAAATTTTATATGATCATTGTTTCACTAGACAGTAGGTTAACTGAAGATGATCATTGTCTCACTGGATAGAAAGTTAAGAGTTGGGTCCAACTTAAGCTTATCAATAGTTCACCATCTCACTGTCTTTGTCTGCTGATTTCAATGTCAGCTTCATCCAAAGTCTGGTTCTTCTCACTACATCAAAAAAGCTGAGGCAGGAGCATTGTGAGTGGAAGGCCAGTCTGAGCAGCCCAGCATCCTCCCATATAAATCAATCAATCAATCAATCAATCAACCAATCAGAAAATGTAGTTAATGGAAAGTATGTTAATATGCTACTTTAGATTGCTGAGTGACGTAAAAGTTTTAATTTAATTTTTAAAAATGTTATACATTTGAACAAAGTATTTTGACTATAACTATCCTTCTGCTATTAAAACTATATGCCACAGCAGTACCAAAAGCATAAAATTAATTAGTTTGCCTTGGGGACAGGGGACATTCCCTGAATATGGTTTACAGCTCTCTTCTGGGAATTCTTTTCTTCTTTTGTTTTCTTACACTCCCAGTGAACAGGCTTATTTCTGCAGTTACCAGAAGAAAGCCTACAGTCTCTGATTAATAGCTGATTGTGCAACTGTCCTAAGATCAAGGGGACAATGGAGCTTACAGAACAATGAAGAGGCCCGCAGAAGTAAGCAAATCAAATCTGTGGATTCTCAACAAATTGTATGCTATGGTTAAGAGGCCTGACTGCAAAGCAAAGAACTTTTGTCTGGATTCTTCTTTGGCAAATTGTTGCCTCTGCCATCATTGAAAATGTGCCCATACATCAGTACATTCTATTTGATTCACTTCACCCCCAAGGCTTCTTCTGCAGGCTTCAGCAACATGTATACCATGAGAGACTTGTAATTGGTAAGTAGTTCCCAAACATTTTTTCTGTTGCCCTTCTGGTTGCTACTGGCGCTGAAGGAACCTCTAGGAGTGTGTTACACTTTATATATATATATATATATATATATATATATATATATATGTGTGTGTGTGTGTGTGTGTGTGTGTGTGTGTGTGTGTGTGTGTGTGCGTGTGTGTGTATGTATATTTATATGCATATATGTAAAATATACTTTATGTGTGTTCATATATATGTATATATATATATATGTATACACACACATATGGACATCAGAGGACAAATTCCAGGAGTTGGATATTTTCTTCCACCTTGTGGGACCTAGGGATTGAATTTAGTCATTAGACTTTGCCAAAAGTGTCTTTACCCACTGGGCCATTTGATCAATTTTCTGCCACACTTCTAAATAAACAACTGGTGGGTAAACATTTTAAACCTGTCTTACAGCATTGATCAACTTTCCTCTTTAGCAGAGAGACTGTGGAAGATAAAATGATAGAAATGAAAATGTAAAAGACAATTTGGTGATTTCATTTTGATGGTTCATGATGAATACCAACGTCTTCACCAATTTTTGTTGATAGAAGCCAGTGAAAGATTTCTCCTAGAGGGCCATGTTGGAGCCTTAAAAAGACCATTGTGCTCAGTCATATAGACACTGAACTCTCATCTTTAACCACTACCATGCTAACTAAGGAAGGTCCTTAGTCCCTATAAGCCTCAGTTTCCTTATGGGTGAGAAGATGACAGTTTGATAAGGATAAAAAAGAAACTTCACAGTTTTATAAGGACGAAAATGATATAACAAAACAGAGAAACAGTCACTGCTCTCCCTGGGCTATAGTACAAAATGTCATTGCATTAGAAATTTAAAGCTGAAGGCGATTTCATGTAGCTTTTTATTCACGGAAAACACGCAGGTGGGAAACCACAAAAATAACGAGTGTTTCCCTCAATAAATTATCACAAATAGAATATATGTAACCAGCACCCACCTCAAGAAATAAAGCATCAATCATCTCAGATTTCTTTCATGATACCTTCCAGTCACTTTTCCCCATGGGGCTTTGGACACTGAACAAATTGAAGATTTCAATAAAATAATATTGTACAAACCCTGGTGACCTTTGGCCTTTTACAACCAGCAATGAGAGTTGTAGGTTTATTTGTTGTCCAGACTGAAGAAAGAGTATGTGACAGATAGATTAACAGGAAAGACTTACAGATAGATGCAATTACTAACTCTGAAAATACATGTTGACTTCCAGCTGTGTGGCAGTGCCAAAGGCGCATTTGAGCTCCCAATTCTTATTCTCCTGGAATTTTACCAACCAAAAGTGGAAGCAGAAGAAAAATGGGAAACCTCATGTTTAGGGATCCGAAACAATCTGGTTTCTACTTAAGCCTGAGAGAGAGGTGATGAGGCAAAAGCAGAGGACAGAATGGACATAGGGTAGGACATCAGAGAAACAGCGTAGTCCAATAGAACAAACCCAAGTCATCTGAAGGGGTTGTTTTGTCACAGGTCACACTGGTCCCTTCTCCACAGTTTCCACTTTAGATGATTATAGGTGAGGTGGGTAGAATCTAAGAATCTACATTCGTAATGAGTTGCCAGGTCCTGCTGTTGCTGCTGGAGTGGCACCACCCCCAGAGGTCACCTTCCAAGTCCTTCCTGTACAACTAATTCACCATCTGGAGTGTTGTATGAACAAGCTTGCTCACTCTTCACCTCCAGAAGGGAAAAATATATATGTTTTGAGATTAGGGGAGAATATGAGCACTGGTATTTAAGGATGCTTAAATGTTGTAGCTAGGTTTAAGGGCTACTGGTCTAGATAGTGATTCTGAAATGGGACTTCATATCAGAATTAGCCAGGGAACGTATTGAGCAGACTCCTGGTCACGACTCTGGGGAGTTCCCCTGAAGGGATCCTGTGATTCAGATGCAGCCAGTTCCCACACTAGTGTATGGGAACTGATGATCTGGAAGTAGAGGTGAGCTCACACATCCTGCAAACAGCATGAGAAGGAGTAAAGAAAAGAGATTTTCTAACTTTGCTAACTAGTTGGATCAGCAAATCATGGGAAAATTTTGAAGCCAAGAGGGGAGGAAATCTGTCTTCAAAAGCTTGTGTAAGCTACCAAAGCACTGCCAGGGAAAGCCCCTGAGAGCCGAAATAGCCACCGTTTCAATGACTCTCCTTCCTGCCCACTTCCTGGCACATCCAGGCACCACATCTTATCAGACTCAGCGAATCAATGAAGGCTAAATTGTGGTGACTAAGCCCCTGCCGGGAGTCACAGGTCTCCAGCAGCACGATTATTAATTGTCAAAGAGAAACATGAATGACCAAAGCAGTCAAGCATTGGCTTGTTACAGGGGACACCAAATAATTTGAAGGTCGTAGAGTAGGGATGGAATTGAGGAGGAATAAGTTACATGATTTAAAATGCTTATAGATATTATGTTATGATAATGGGATTTATACTTCTCTACAGATACAGGTGGGAGAAGCCTAAACTGTGGTCTTTGATGATAGTTCCCAATAGGCACAGACAGTATTTGCTCCCCTTACTCTGCTTGTGTATGATCTACTACTGGCTGATGAATTGACTTCTCATTTCTTGAGATAACTGAATAACCTCAAGCAAGTAACAACTGTGTCTTACTCATCCCAACACATCATGTTTCTTATGCTTATTTGCTGTAGTTCTCACTGCAGCAATGATGTATTTCTGGGCACCTGCAGAACCTCATTGTTTCCCAAAGTCCTTTCCTCCAGATGTTATCAAATGACTTCCTGAAGTTGATGGAACAGACATGTAAGTCTTTGCCAAATTCTTTCTATTTTTCTGCCAGTTGCCTCAAAGTGAAGATATGATCACTTCTGCTCCTGTTAGCTCTGAATCCACACTGGGCCTCTGCTAAAATTTCCTCTATTCTGCCCTTGATCCTTTGCAGGACAATGGAGGAGAAGATCTTACTGCTATGGCACAACGGACTAATGCCCCTATAATTTGAGCAGTCCAGCTTGGCTGCCATCTTGTGTGTGAGAATTATGACTGAGTGCTTCCATTCTGTGGGACTCACTTCATGTTCCCATATCTCTCTGAAGAGCTTGAGAAGTGCTTCGCCCCCTGAGCCTATAGTAGCCACCTCCAGCTCCTTCATCATGATGTCATGCACTCCTGGAGACTTCCTGCATTTCACTCTCTTGATAGCTTCCTCTATCTCGCTTCTGTCAGTATTTAATATTTCCTCATCGTCTCTGGTGTTCGAGTGGCTGCTGATGTGTTTCTCATTGTAGTCTACATTGACAGCATTGGGGTCATTGTATAGGATGTCAAGTATTGTTTACTTCCCCTGGTTCTGTTAATAAATGGCCTTGCCCATCTTTAATCACCCAAATCTGAGGAGCATATCTGGCAGTTATTCATCTGATAGCTTCGTAGACTGGATGTGTTTTCATATAAAGTCTAGTCTCTTCTACCTCTTTGCATATACCTTGCATATACAGTTCTCCATCCTCCTTTGCTCTTCTTTTGACATCGCTGCACAGATAGTTGTGGTATTTCGCTGCCTAAGGATTGCTTCTCCATTTGCTCTTTAGCGTCCTTCCTTCCACCGTGTTGACCATCTCTGCAGGAAGCCATTCTACTGGTGCTGCCATTTTTCCATAACCAGGCATCTCCTGGGAAGCCTCCTGTGTAGCTCTTTTGATTTTCTCCCACTCGCTTTCTATATTTGCAAAGGGTTGTTTAATGATTTCTCTCATCTTTTTTTTTTCAGCGGTTCTCTTATACTTTCTCCATACAGCTGGGTTCACCAGTTGTTTACGATCCATCTTCCAGTTTGTCTTACCTGGAGTGCCTCTCCTAAGTTTCAGTTGAATGTTGGTCATAACAAGTGGGTGATGTGATCCTAAGTCAGCACTAGGAAATGATGGGCTGTTTTGGATGCTAAATAAGAGTTTCCTGCTCTTCTCCCTTCTCCTTCCCCCTCTCCCCTCCCCCCGCCCCCCAACCCCCACCTTTATCCCCACCCCCGTATTCCCACCTTTTGCCTGGAAATCTTGTTTGCTTCCAATTTCCAAGAAGATCTATATATGATTTTCTTTGGGTTTGCCTTGCTATTTGGCTTCTCTGGGCTTGTGAGCTATAAGCTTAGTGTCCTTTGTTTTATGG
>PVIU01020808.1:0-33147 GCA_004026605.1 Ondatra zibethicus | reverse complement strand
TGCTTCCAACTTTTGCCTGATGATCTTGTTTGCTTCCAACTTCCAGGAGGATCTGTATATGCTTTCTTTGGGAACACATCTATCCAAGACCTTCTGGCTTTCATAGTTTCCATAGAGAAGTCAGGTGTAATTCTGATAGGTTTACCCTTATATGTTACTTGACTTTTTTCCTTTGCGGCTCTTAATATTCTTTCTTTAGTCTGTATGTTTTGTGTTTTGATTATTATATGGCAAAGGGATTTTTTTTTTTCGATCCAGCCTATTTGGTGTTCTGTATGCTTCATTTGGATGCACACCTTTGGAGGGGGGAGGGCCTTGGACTTCCCACAGGGCAGGGCACCATGCCATCTTTTAAGGAAGCAGGGGGAGGGAGGAAGGGTGGGGGAGCGGGAGGGGACTGGGAGAAGGGGAGGAAATGTAAAAATTTTATTTTATTTTTTTGAATGAAAAAAATAAAAGAATATGGAAAAAAAGAAAGAAAAAAATGGAGTACAGACTTAAACAGAAAACTCTCAACAGAGGAATCTAAACTGGCTGAAAGACACTTAAGGAAATGTTCAACATCCTTAGTCATCAGAGAAATGCAAATCAAAACAACTCTGAGATTCCATTTTACACCTGTAAGAATGGCCAAGACCAAAAACACTGAAAACAACTTATGCTGGAGAGGTTGTAGGGAAAAGGGAACACTTCTGCATTGCTGGTGGGAATGCAAGCTGGTACAACCCCTTTGGATGTCAGTGTGATGATTTCTCAGAAAATTAGGAAACAACCTTCCTCAAGACCCAGTAATACCACTTTTGGGTATATATCCAAAGGATGCTCAATCTTGCCACAAGGACATGTGCTCAACTATGTTCATAGCAGCTCTGTTTGTCATAGCCAGAACCTGGAAACAACCCAAATGCCCCTCAACTGAAGAATGGATAAGGAAAATGTGGTACATTTACACAATGGAATACTACACAGCAGAAAAAAATGATGACAGCTTGAATTTTGCAGGAAAATGGAAGGAGCTAGAAAACATTATTTTGAGTGAGGCAACCCAGACACAGAAAGACAATTATCACATTCATTCACTCTTAGGTGATTTTTAAACATAAAACAAAGAAAGCTAGCCTACAAATCACAATCCCAGAGAACTTAAGACAGCAATGAGGACCCTAAGAGAGACATACATAGATCTAATCTACATGGGAAGTAGAAAGTAGAAAAAGACAAGATCTCCTGAGTAAATTGGGAGCATGGGGACCTTGGGGGAGGGTTAAAGGAGGGAGGGGAGAGGCAGGGAGGGGAGCAGAGAAAAATGTAGAGCTCAATAAATATAAAAAAAGCATATGCAATCACACCTGACTATAATCTCATATTCCTTATAAAACTATAGGTTTTGCACTTTGGTTTGAGACAAGATCAAATCAAAGTGACCAGAACTATGAAGACCAAAATGATCTTGGATTCTTGGTCATCCTGTCTCAGCATCGTCAGTGCCAGGATTACAGGACATACACAGCCACACCCAACTCTTCATATTGGTAAGTAGCTAGCTATACTGAGGTTGTCACGAGGGAAAAATTCCCTAAGTTCAAGATCTATGTGGCTCATAACTATAGCAGGTACCTTAAGAACTCATCATCATCATCCTTAATAACTGCTGGACACAGAGTCAACCGCAGCACACTTACAGTAGTAGGTTATTTTGCCGTGAACAGTAGCATCACTCTAAGAAACCAGGTCTTGGCTGCAGAGATGGCCAAAGAGATTGGAGCACTTGCCCTGTAAAAAGCTGAGCATGCCCATGCAAGCCTATAACTCCAGTACTGAGGGGCAGAGATACCAAGATTTCAAGACCTTGCTGGCTAGCCATCCTAGCCCAAACAGTGAGCCTCTAGTTCACTGACAGCACACCTCAAGTCAATAAGGAGGGAAGACACCATCGCCCTCCTCTGGCTACCACACCACACACAGCACAGATATACATACTACATATAAACATATATATACGACACACAGACACACAACCCCCACACATGCACATACACACATACACTATGTACATACATACATAAACCAAACACACACAGCCACAGTCAAGTATAAGGCAGGTATGATGGCTCACATGTACAATCTCAGCATCTGTGACATTAAGGCAGGACTGCTGTGATACATAAGTTCAGGTCACCCAGGGCTACAGAGTGAGATCCTGGCTCAGAAAGAAGACGAAGGGGAGGGAACTGGGTAGAGAAGTGACAGGAGGAGGAGCGGTGTGAGACAGGGTGGGGGAGCAGGAAGGAAAGAAAAATCCTCTCTAAATGCCTATCTTTCTCTAGCTGACATTTTCCAGTCTGTAGTAAACGAATGATTGCCTATGCACACGCATATGCAATATTATACACAAGGAACGGCGGTACACCACAGACACCCAGCCCTGGGAAGGCTACAGCCAAGAGGACTGAGGAGCACACTGTGGTCAGCCTGGCTCACATTGTGGTGTCCTACCTCAAAATGCACCATAACCCATAAAAGGTAAGCCTTAGCAAGGCTTCTAAGTACTGTGCTGGTCTGAATGTAATGTCCTTAAGGGTTCATGTCTGAACACTTGGTTCCTTGTTGGTGGCACTGTTAGGGGAAGTTATGGAACCTTTAGGAAGTGCAGTGTTGCTGGAGGAAGTGTGTCACTGGGGGGTAGGCGTTGAGACTGTACAGCCTGGCCCCACTTCCTGTCCCCCCTGTGTCCTGTGTATGGATGAAATGTGGCCAGCTAGCTTGCTGCTCCGACCACCATGCTTTCCCTGACTGCTGCCAGCCTTCCCTGCCAGGATGGGCTCCATCCCTCTGCAACCCTAAGCATCAAGAGACCCTTTCTCCAATGAGTTGCTTTTGGTTATGGTGTTTTACCACAGCGACAAAAAGTAACTAATAAAAAACTGATCTCAATCTTCTGCAAATACTCTTATTTAGCAACAGCACAAAATTGTTGTCTTGGAAACCCAGCAGATACAATTAAACTATATCACAACAGAATTTTCTATTTTTAAGGCAAAGATACATAAATTAATACTAATGTATTACAAAACATCTATGTACTAAAATTTCTATGGCCTCTAAAAATAGAGAATCATACCTTTTAGACTACAACTGGTCACACATTGTTCTTTTGAAAAATGCTCATATAAAGATAGAACCATTTTAGTATCAAATGTCACCCATATAGACATGATTGCCTAATTAATAAAAATAATGTGCACTTGACCCTAATCAACAACCATCACAACAGAATCGTCTCTGATTAGATGGTGAGTTGTAATCCTCCATCCACAACCAGAACGTGTCCTGTGATGTATGGAGACTCTAGGAGAAACACAACTGCATGAGCCACATCGAGAGCCTCTCCAAACCTCCCGAGAAGGATGTTTTTCTTGAAATGTTCTTCTTTCAAGTGTTTTGTCATATCTGTATGAATAAATCCTGAAAGATAAAAAGAAAAAAAAGAAACATAAATAAATAAATAAATAAATCCTGAAAGAGAAATGTCAATTCAGTTGAAAGTATGGACACTAAAGAAGGCTGTTCATCTTTTATAAAGAGAATTTGACATTATTAATAAACATTGCTTAGGAAATACAGAATATTGTTAGCAATTAATTAAGTGTACAATTTTATTTACTTTAACTCAGTGAACAGTTACTAAACACAAAAAATGCCTAACTCCCAAGTCCATGACTCAACTCTTAGCAAACATAAAGATAACACTGTGGAATGTAACAGGCAGATACAAACACGAATGAAATACAGCAACCATAATCTATGGGAGAGGGAGTAACTGTTGCATACTCAGTTGTAATGCAATAAAATCTGGTAACTCCCCTTATAATGCTATAAATAAAATGCTAGAAAAATGATTTTCACATAGGTGGGGGAGAAAGTAAGAAACAGTGTTGAGAGACAGTGTCACAAAGATGGTCCTATGAGCTGATTTTGCAATCCTAATAAGAATTAATCCATTCCATTTAC
Source organism: Ondatra zibethicus (assembly GCA_004026605.1). Lineage (NCBI taxonomy): Eukaryota > Metazoa > Chordata > Mammalia > Rodentia > Cricetidae > Ondatra > Ondatra zibethicus. The sequence continues at coordinate 29,136 of PVIU01020808.1, read as the reverse complement.
TAAACCAAGGTAATTGATGACAGGATAGCCCAGGATTCCAAAGTCCATATAAGTAAAAAGTCTTATGGTCATATCTAATCCTGATAAAAAAAATGTATTCAAAAGATGAAATTTTTAACTCAGTATTGGTATATATGCAATGGAGTGTGCAGAGAGCAAGTTCTGCTGAGTGAAATATTATATATTCAGTAATTCACAATTATTGTATATGTATACATATATATGCATACACACACACACACACACCAGGATAAACTATAGGTTTAAGACAGTGGTTCTCAGACGAGCACAGTATGTACTCACTCATAAGTGGATATTAGATAAGCAAAGGATAACAAGCCTACAGTCAACAAACCCAGAGAAACTAGGTAACAAGGAAAACCCTAAGAGAAACATACATGGATCCCCCTGGGAAGGGGAAATAGACAAGATCTCCTGAAAAAATTGGGAGCATGGGAGTGGGGCGGGACGGGAGGACAAAAAGGGAAGAGAAAGGGAGAAAGGGAGGGGCGATGAAAACTTGGCGAAACGGGATGGTCTAGATGGGGGAAGGACAGAGAGGGAGAGCAAGGAAAGAGACATCTTGATTGAGGGAGCCATTATGGGGCTAGGAAGAAACCTAGCACTAGAAAAAGTCCCAGGAATCCACAAGGATGACCCTAGCTAGGACCCTAAGCAATTGTGAAGAGGGTGCCTGAACTGGCCTTGCCCTGTAGTCAGATTGATGACTACCTTAAATGTCACCATAGAACTTTCATCCAGCAACTGATGGAAGCAGATGCAGAGACCCGCAGCAGAGCGCTGGGCTGAGCTCCCAAAGTCCAGTCGAAGAGAAGAAGTGAGACTATGAGCAAAGGGGTCAAGACCATGATGTGGCACCCACTGAAACAGCTTACCTCAGTTAATGGGAGCTCACCAACTCTTGCCTGACAGCGGGGGAACCAGTATAGGACCAAACCAGGCCCTCTGAATGTTGGTGACAGTTGTATGGCTGGGGTAGACTGTGGGGTCACTGGCAGTGGCACCAGGATTTATCCCCACTGCTGATACTGGCTTTTGGAACCCATTCTCTTTGGAGGGATACCTTGCTCAAACTAGAAATAATGGGGAGGTCCTTGGTCCTTACTCAAAGCAATGGGTTAGACTTTGGTGACTTTCTATGGGAAGACTTACCCTCTCTGAGAAGTGGATGGGGGTGGGGTGGGCGGGGAGGTGGAGAGAGCAGAAAGAGTGGAGAGAATGGGAACTTGGATTGTATGTAAAATGAGAAAAGACCTTTATTAAAATAAATAGTTATTTTAAAAAAGACAGTGGTTCTCAACCTTTGGGTAGCAACCCCTTTGACATTTTTGTAGGGGTTGCATATCAGATACTCTGTATATCAGGTTTTTACATTACAGTTCATAATAGTAGCAAAATTACAGGTATGAAGTAGCAATGGAATAATGAGGAACTGTATGAAAGGGTGGCAGCAACAGGAAGGCTGAGATGCACTGCTTTAAGAGATTCCTACAACATATACATTTATCACTAATAAATGTTACCACATAGTATTTTGTTCACTAATTAATACTAAAAACAAATTGAGACATGGTCTCATCAGGTAGATCAGGCTAGCCTAAAACTCACATAAATCCATTGGCCCCTGCCTTTTGAGTGCTAGGACTGAAGGTGTATGCCACCATGCCCAACTAGTGATTTAAAAAATCACTAGATTTTTAAAAGAAAGAAAGGAGGGAGGGAGGGAGCAAGGGAGGGAGGGAGGGGGAAGAAAGGAAGGGAGGGAGGGAAAGAGGGAGAGAGAGAGGGAAGGAGGGAAGAAAAAAGAAAAGAAAGAAAAAGCAAATACTGACCTTCATGAAAGCAGCAAGTAAAAGTTCAGGGTGACAAAAGTGTACAAACTGCCAGACGAGTCATAGGAAGTGAAAATTCACTGTACACTCACACACACACACAAAAAAGTTTTCAAATAGACTTACGTTAAAGCTAAAAAAATTTATAAATTAGATTATAAATCAACTTTAATATACTATCATTTACAAGTGATATGTTGATATCTGAGCTAAACACTGGAATCTTCTGCTAGTTTATTCTGTAATACTAGATGATTAAATTTACTTTGGGTTTTCACTTATGAAAACTTAAATGTTTCTTTAACATAAGTCCTGTGAGAAACAATCATAGTTTTTTTTTTCTCTCATAAAATCTAAGACAGTGAGAGGTTAGTCATGAAATCTGGAAACAAATTGAGAAGTATTTCAACAAGGAGCCAGTTAAGACCTGACAACATCCACAGCATAAAATAATGTTGGTATCAATGACATAAATGAAGATTCCACATCTGTAATCTTAAAAGTAGGCTACACATGAATTGCATGTATAAACAAGGTGAAACATACATGCCAAAATGCTAACATTATCATCTGATCACTGCTGGACATCAAAGTGACATAGTTACCAGAATTGTACACCCGATAATGATTTTCTTTGTACTTTTCCTTTTAAGCTGTCCACACAGATATATATAAAATCTCTGCACCCAGATAGAATTATTGAAAAAATATGAACATTATGAGTTACAGATGGTCTATAATGATGGCCAGAAATAACAGCATGGATGCTGTATTACTTGTGTTTGCCTGTGAGACTACACTGTGAAACACAACCTCCTCTACAATGAAATCTCAGCACATTTATTTGAAAACTCAGCAGCATTTCCTTTCCTCTTCAAACGCAGCACGGGGAGGAAAGGATGAAGGCGGCAGCTGGCATAGATAGAGAGGCAGCCTCTGCGGACTTCCAACTGACGAGCAGGGTCTCACTGTGTAGCCTGGCTGTCCCGGAACTCCTGGCATCAAGGCTTGTCTCAGACTCACAGAGACCCACCTGCCTCTGCCTCCTGAGTGCTGGGAGTGGGCCACCACACGTGGCCCAAAGATGGAACTTAGTTCTTCGGTAAGGAGACAGAATCCAGCAGAATCCAATTCTCTCAAGAACCCGTGAGTTACTGAGATCCAATGCTGTGTTAGCCTGCTTCTTTTCAAGGGTGCCCCAGAAAAAATGAACCCTATAATCACCTCAGATTATAAAAATTGAGTGAAATAAAATCACTAATGTTAATGCTAAAAACTTCATGCTACTATCCCTAACCTAAGGCTCAGGGGACATTGCAGAAGAGGGGCGTGAAGTCAGTGGACCAGGATGTCTGCTATGAAATAGGTTTTTCCTGCATATGACAGGGAAGCTGTACCCATGAAATCTCAACAATATTGTCACCTAAACAAGACCTACACAATGACAATGTCAGCTGGCACGGCAGCATGGAAGGGGAATCTCATGAGGCCTGACCCCGAGATGAAGAGCTGCAGCCAATTAATGACTGCTGACAAAAGGAGACTCAATCTCCTCGAAGGATGAGCCCCCAGTAGGTTAGCCGATCCCAGGCAGCCAGCCCGAAATATATGCACACAGAAACCACACTAAAAGGACTTAGCATCACACAAGCATCTGTGTGACAATAACAACTGAAGAGGAGATCATGAGCACCAGAGGGAGATGGGAGAGAAGCAAGGGGAGCTGGAGTGGAGGGGATGGAAATGACAAAAATACTGATTCATGAATAATCTCGACATTTTTTAAATTAAAAGAGGAAAATCTCTGGTAGGGTCTCAAAGAATTCATGATTCAATTGTCTTTTACTCTAAAATTCTAACAAAATTGGCATAAAGCGTTTTATACTAACTTTTTAAACTCATCAGAAAAATGATGCATTTTAATCTAAGAAGCAAACAAAAATAAGCCACAAGAAACTACAGTAGCCATGATTGATGAACACTCTTGTCAGTATAGGCTAGCAACTTTCAGGCCGACTTCCAGCTGGTTCTGGTGGGATTTGCTGTGGAGAGGACACCACTGGATTCAGGTTCACGAATCAAGATTCTGTCCCCTGCTCTGTGATGCTGCACAGATGAGTGAAGGAAGCTGTGCACTGACACAGCGCTGACTGTGTATCACAAGACGAACAAACCAATCAATGATGGCAGGTCCCCTGAGGTTTCCTCTGCCTGTGCATGGCTGGCTTTTGAATAAGCAGTCATCATGACTGGAAGGTAAGGAAACTGAGAAAAAAAAAAGCCCTCATTTCTTAACATAATTTCTTACATACAAATAGGTGTGTGGTCATCTGCTACATAAAGGGGGTCTCCTCCACAGCTCCAGTTTGGAAAATAAGGGTATCGGTTGTCGGGGAGGGGAGGGACTTTCCACAGCCTCTCTGCAGACCTATGGACACATACCAGGAGTGAAATATCTCACAGAGAGCTGCTGGCCATCGCTAAACTGCAATAAAGTCTAAACATAAAGTGGGTGTGAAGGGAAGGGAAAGGGGCTTGTGAGACGGCTCAGTGGATAAAGGCACTTGCTGCAAAAGTTTGATGATCTGAGTTCAATCCCCAGATCCAAAGATGGAAAGAGCAGACCCCTGCTGCTGTCCTCTGGCCTCCTCCAGCGCACATGTGGCACAAATAAGAAATGCTTTCTTTTGTTTGCTTAAGACAGGAAAGAATTTGCCCTGACATACCAGTTTTTCCTCTTGGGTTATATATAATGTGAAAATGAACGATATTCCTAGGGATCCTTCTCTTCTCTCTGCGGTGTCTTTTTAGTTAGTAGACTTTATCCTAATGCACTTAGGTGCACAGAACTATTGGACAAAGGCTCCAGTGCTGATCACACTGCCCTCACCCTGTGCTCCCTTCATTTCCCTATTGTTAATATCCACCTTAGTGTGGTTTATGTGCTACAACTAATGACACATTACTAGGAAAAATCTGTGAAATACAAGAGGGGGTCACCCTTCAGCTGTGTGACTTTAACAAATGCTACTGCTATGTCATCCACCATGACAATACCAAGCACAGTGGTTATTCTGACCTACCTACCTGCAGCTCTTCAGACTTCATATATCTGCTCCAGGTCAGAAGAAATGAAACAAGAAATGTTAGGCTAATCTCTTACGATAAATCATTTGGGTTGTACCAAATGTCAGTGCTATCCTATGCCAATGCTCTTGAATCATGTCTCCCTTAGAAATAAATTCATAGCCCAAAGTACTGCCTACAATTACTCTCAGAATCCGACCCCCTCTATCACAGAGCTGAGAGGAGGTATTAATGGCCCCTAAACATCCCATACACTTATCATTATGTTGTCTTACTTTCCAGAGCCCCAAAAGACTGTCTCCATATCATTCATATTTGTAAAGGCTCTGAACTGCCCACCTTTGCGCCATGTATTCACAAAGACTTAAACGGCTACAAAACCCATAAACCACCAGTGCTGCTGCAGTGTTTCACTGAACACAGAGTTCCCAGCCGGCGACAAAGCCACCATCCCTCAGATCAAGAAACAGTGAGTGAAGTGACATGCATTCTAGCAGCTTAGGACAAAGACACTACACTTCACTACTGGACATACAATGACAAACCCAGCATCCAGCAAGGGAGGGCAGTGTCTGGGGATCACACTCAGGGCCCAGTGCATGCTGGGCAAATGCTCCAGCACTAGGCCACATCTCAAAGCCCACTTTACAAATACAAACTGTTTAGAGTCTGGGATACTCTGGCTCCTAAAAGCAAGCATATAGTTCTTGTCCAGTGAGAATTTATATATTTTTTTAAAGATTTATTTATTTATTATGTATACAGTGTTCTGTCTGTATATGCTTGCTGGCCAGAAGAGGGCACCAGATCTCATTACAGATGGCTGTGAGCCACCATGTGGTTGCTGGGAATTGAACTCAGGACCTTTGGAAGAGCAGTCAGTGCTCTTAACCTCTGAGCCATCTCTCCAGACCCCCGGGAATTTATATTTTATAATCTCAGAAGAAAGTATATTTCATTGATTCATATTGAGTAGTAATTGACTATAGTCAATCTATCAAATATTACACCTAATATTCACTGATTTCCAATTAGCAAGATTCATCTATGACAACTTTACTTTATAAGCCAAGCAGTAAAGACCAAAGTGTAGCAAGCACTTTACAGAACAAGATCTTTGAAGAACAGTCAAGGATTTAGAACAGAGTGACAGTCTAATTCATTATTTGCCTTGTTCCCTGGTTTTCCTGCTACATTTGTTTTTCAACTGTTTTTCTATGGAACCTCCACTTGAAGTTAATCAGGAAAATGACATAAAAAGAAACAAACTAGAGGTCTGGGGGTTGGGAAGATGGCTCAGTGAAGAAAGTGGTTCCATACTAGCATAAGGCCCTCAGTCTGGAAACCCTGGATCCACATCAAAGCCAGGCATGGCAACACAAAGGACCAGCACTGGGAAGACAAACAGATCACACAGCCTCAGTAAGCTTAAACAGTGAGCTTCAGGTTCAGTGAGAGATTCTGTCTCAAAAAATATAGTGGAGAAGTGATTGACTGGCCTCCGCGTGAGTACGTGGGTAAGTACACCATAAGTACACGTTTGTTAGCTCTGTTTAAAAATCTAGTGAAGAAGCTGATATATCTTAATTGATGCGGGATGTTCTTCTGTATATGTGTTGCTTTTATTGGTTAATGAATAAAGCTGCTTTGGCCTATGTCAGGGCAGAATATAGCCAGGCTGAAAGAGATACAGAAAGAAAGAGAGAGAGTAGGCAGAGTCAGAGAGACACCATGTAGCTGCTAAAGGAGAAAGATGCTCAGAACCTTTACCAGTAAGCCACAGCCTCATGGCAACACACAGATTAATAGAAATGGGTTAATTCAAGATGTAAGAGCTAGTTAGAAAAATGCTTGAGTCATTGGCCAAACAGTGTTGTAATTAATATAGCTTCTGTGTGATTATTCAGGCATGGGCAGCTGGGAAACAAAAGAGAAGTCTGTGCTTATACTTAATATCAAAATTAAGTCAATAAATAAATAATCAATAGAATTGATTAAATCTTATTTCAATTTATACTATGCACAAACACACACACACACACACACACAAAATATAACATTACAAAGGCTACCCTACTAAGTGGCCACATTTTAGCAATAGATTCTATCCCCAATATGAATTGCACTGGAAAAATAAGATCTTCTCTAAGGCACTTCCATAACAGTCTTAAAATTTCTCCTTTGTATACAAGCTGGATTTCCACCATTCATCCCACTGCCTTGACAACTAATCCACAACAGACATTCTTCAGTATCTCCCCAGTGTGGTACACATCTATTCTACCTTTAGCACTTGACATTGCAGTGATATGTTCATTTATGTCTTTCCAACTGTACTCCGCATCCTGCAGCAGAAATATTCATTTTTGTTACTCCTGGACCTAGCACAGCCCTGGCACAGAGGAAGCCACCCCAGGACATCCACTACATGAGTCTGTGTGAATTGGGAAGAAGGACCTTCCTCCCAGCCAGTGGGCATTTACACACCAGAAAATAGAATTAACTCCTCGTTACTCACACCACTGCAGCCCCAAAGAGAGAGGGCGAAATCATGCTATTCCACACCACAAATCAACCACCCTGTAATGGTAGTAGATGCTAGCTCAGCCGCACTGACAGTGGCAGCCTGCACAAAGCACACTGAAGCAGAGAGCCAGGCCAACGTAAGAACAATGCAGCTTTCCGCGGAAAGCTTTTGTTTGGGGCCCTTTCCTTCTCCTTCATAGACGACGCATCCAAGCTGCAATAACTTTCTAAATGTGCATGGATTTAGAATGTCTGAACTTAGCTAGCCTGTGACTGAGCAGTGACTGGGATGAAGGTATGCTATGCAGAAAACGGGTACACAGAACATCCTGAAAAACACCTGCTGGCTCAATGTTAGTGCCGACTCTCAGGTCCAAGCTGGAGCCGTGAGGGAATTAAAAGCCAAAGGTGGCAGAGGTCTATAGTAGTAAACCTCTTAAGTAATTAAAATGCAAGACAAAGAGACCATATCTAGGTATGGCTTAGCAGTGACACAGAGATCTGAATTATGGCATCTTTTTATTAGCAAATGACAAATAATGTATAAATAAACAAAAGGGGAATAATAAGTAAATAAAAACATAATAAGACACTGGAGAGCCCCAGATCATTAGGAGGAAAGACAGTGGCAGAAGGATAAAAAGACACGAATATTATAATTCTAAAGGGAACCTTGGGGACATTATTTTTCAGCTCTCCATGAAACAGCCAGGTAGCTTTAGGTAGATTATGTTGAACCCCTAGTCACAATTTTCTAAATTGAATGTGGCTGGAATAAGCCAGGTGTGGTAGAGCAAGCCTACAATCCCAGTCCTAGAGAGTATGGTGAAGACTCTGTCTCAAAACACAAGATGATCTCCAAGGTTCTCTTACCATAACGTATTCCTTAGCTTGTGCAGAATTTAAAAGTAAAGGATCTGATGTAATGAGGTACAGGAAAAAATATTTAGTCGCTAGTTTATTATCTCTTTCCACAATGATTTTAGAGAGACACTACCCAAATGTCAATTAATGACTACCAATTTGCCCATTAACCACATTACGGTTATTGTACAGTCTTCACTGACCTGGTGCAACCACATTTACTCTGATTTTCTTCTGTGCAACCTCTTTAGCAAGCGAGCATGAAAACCCAATGAGCCCTCCTTTGGTGGCGCTGTACACGGACTGGCCCACGTTGCCTTTGAAACCAATAATACTTCCTGCAAGAAAAGAGGAAATGAAGTAAGTGTAAACCAACTGGTTTGTAATTTGAAAATTCACATACTGTACAGTCCACAGACCAGAAAGGTAAACCCACCTTCCTCCATTCTTGCTAAAATGAGTAACTCTAAGCATTGTCTGTCCTTGACAAGTAACAGGTAAAGGTTCAACCTGATCGTCACACACACAGCAAAGAGGAACTGAAAGAAAATGATGCCATACCACCAGGAACAGGGAAGGGGCTTACATGACCTGTTATGTATGTGAAAGGTTGGAGGAGGTTAAATAAGGATGCTGGGTTGGCAGGTTGATAATATGAATGAGAAAAGTCCCCCTAGGCTTGGGCATTTGAACACTTGGCCCCAGCTGGTGCTGCTGTTTAGGGAGTTTTAGGAAGTGTGGCTTTGCTGGAAGTGTGTCATGGGGGAAGGGGCGGGATTTAGGAGTATGTAGCTTCACCCCACATCTAATTCCCTCTCTACTTCATGCTTGTGGTTGGGATGTCGTCACCTCTCAGCTTCCTGCTTCTGCCATCATGCCTGCCTCCTGCCTCCCCCCCATGATGGACTCGTATCCCTCAGGGACCATAGGCCAAAATAAACTCTCTCTTTCATGAGTATTCTGGGCCATGGTGCTTAACACAGCAACAGAAAGGTAACAAGCACAGGTAGAAATAAGTTAAAGCCAGACGATGTAAAATAAAGGCTGATTAATTTATGAGTCTATTGTAGATATGAACGAGCATCCACTTTCACCGCCAAGAACGAATCCAGTACATTTAAACTACTGTCAATCAATACTGACTATACAAACTTCCTAATAATGAAATTTTACAACTTTTGTTTATATTTACCTTGTACTTGCTACTACACATTACTCAGTGACCTTGTCTAATAAATATGTAAGAATAAATTATAATTCAAATATCAATTTATGCAAATACATACAGTTTATGCAAAAAAACAGAAGTAGGGAAGTAATTTTCTGCACCACTGGCCCGTGCTTACAATACAAAAATTAAACAGGAACCTAACACACAAACACAAAATTGAAATTACTTTAGAAAAAGATAATACTCTACTTTTTCTTACACTCAGGTAGTCCAATGTTAAAATGTTTGCTTGTGTTATAGTCACCATGGCCTGATGACAGTAACTGGCCCCTGCCAGGCGCCTCTGCAGGGTGGTTTCACAGTGCGCGAGCACCCCAGCGTACACTGACATGAGCTGTCATGGCCCTGCTTCTTCTGCACTATGGGGCATCTCCCACTGTTCCCAAGACACAAGCCTGTGTAACACGAATGCACAGACCTGCAAACAATGACAGGTATGTGTGTACCTAAGCATGAAGAAGAACAGTAAAAACAGTAAAAGTTACCTACAGAACCACTGCCATCTATCTGTCCTGCACCAACTGATCTGTCATGAGCCCATCACCAAATGTGGTTCCTCAGTAGAGAGAGGAAGAAAACTAAGCAGCACAGGAAGAAAGAAAACCATCAGGTTAAGGAAAGTGGTGGACAGGATAAGAGGTTTGTGGAAGAAAGACATAAAAAAGTGAAGTTCCAGGCATGGCAGAAAGGTCTACCAAGGGGCTTTCACACTAGCGCCTAGGCCACACTCCGGTTTCATTTGGTCCAAGTAATGACTTCTGAAATATCAAGTCTACAAGTTCAGCCCTTCCTGTGGTACTTTTCTATAGAATAAGAATGTCCACTTAGTCTTAGCAACATTCTAAGATTCTGAGGATTCAGGTTTCTGAAACTTATCTAAAACGTAGGTGTTTTAACAGATTTGCCCTGTGATGTCCAAGCACAGTCTTGGGCCAGTGTGGCAGTTCTTAAGAACCCAAAACCTGAGTGGCCATGTCAGAAGGCCACAGGTCACCAGTTCCTCCTAAGAGAGAGCTCTAACAAGCACTGTGGCCCCTTTGCAGCCATTTAAGGTATTGCTCTTTACTTAAAAATAAAAAGCAGACGGTCTGCTGAAAATCTTAAGTACTAAACTGAAATCAAATTCCAGGTCATTCTGTACTTCCCGCTCTTCAGGCCTGAACACCCACAACGCCTCTTCCTTGTGATTCCAGCAAACTGAAAGGCCAAGTGTTAATGTTCCTTAAACCTTGACACCAGATAGGTCAGTGATCCATGCAATTGCTGTAAATAATTATTATTTAGCCTCCATGTCTACAAGTTTTCTTTTTAATTTTAAAAATTAGGTTGGATTTCTTTGCAACTTTCAAAAATAAAATGTCTACCTCCTCCTCCATCCAACCCTCCCAGCTGCCCCCTCACAATCTTCCAAATTAATACTCTTTTTCTCTTTATTATTATTGTTACATATATATAAATGCATCAAAACAACCTGCTGAGTCTTTTTAGTGTTGCTTGTATGTAAGGGTATCAGGCCTGACCACTTGGTATTGGATAACCAATTAAGGGTCCATCCTTGGGGAGGGCTACTTCTTCTGTTCTCAGCAGCCCTTAGTTTCCTGTAGTTTTCTTTAAGGGTAGGACAGGACCCCTTGACTTTTTCCCCTTCTGTCTTAATAATGTCTACTGTGGTGCTCCGAAAGAAAATGATCCCCAAAGGGAGTGGCACTATTAGGGGTATACTTGTTAGAATAGGTGTGGCCTTGATGGAGAAGTGTGACACTGTGGAGGTGGGCTTTGAGGTCTCATATATGCTAAAGTCACACCCAATAAGACAGACCACTTCCTGTTGCCTATGAGCAAAGACATAAGAATTCTCAACACCTTCTCCAGTACCATGTCTGCCTGCACACTGCCTGGCTCCCTACCATAGTATACTGAACCTCTAAAACTATATAAGTTGCCACCTCAATTAAATGTTATCCTTATAAGAGTTGTCATGTGCATGGTGTCTCCTCACAGTAAAAGAAACCCTAGCTAAGACATCTACTGATAGGTCACTGTCCAGGTCTTGTTTAGGCAGCCATATTGTTGAGGTATTACATGTGTAGCATCCTGGTTTTTCTAGGAAACACAATCACCCAGTACATCATCTGGCCCTTTGGCGCTTACAATCATTATAGGTTTGACCAAAAAAAAAGAAAAGAAAATGGGATGCCTGATTTGTCTTGAAAACTGAAACTTCTGACAAAATTGATACAGCATTCATATACAGCAAGACTTCTAGATGTGCACAGCTGTGGCCTCTCCCATGTCATATAGTCTTAGAACAATGAATCTGGATGTATTTTTTTTTTTACTACTTGGTGAGTTATCATTTAACGCCTAGCTGACTCCTGTAGAGATGTACATCTGTGAGTTTTGTCTCATTCATTCATCGGTTAAATACTTTTCCCGTAGATACTAAAAGAATAAACTTTGCTGTTGATCAAGTAAATCAGTGGATTAAGTACTCTGATGTTTACATGCAATAATTAGAAACCCACGAAGGTGAGCACTCACCTACATTAACAATGGATCCACCCTGCTGAATCATCGTCCTCATGGCCGCCTTGCATGTCAGCATGGAGCCCAAGAGGTTAGTGTGAAGCTGAGATATCATGTCTTCAGTTTTTGCTCTCACTAGGAGACTATCTCTATAAGAAGGAAACAGCAGAACATGAACAAGTAGAACAAAACATTCACGTCTAGGGGCTCAGAGTGAAGAGCTCCAACTGCTCTTTCAGTAGACCCGAGTTCAGTTCCCAGCACCCACATCAGGAAGCTCACAATCACCTGTAACTCCAGCCCCAGGGTATTCAACGTGTACTTCAGGCCTCCACAGGCGACTGCATCCATATGCACAGTCCCATACACACAAAATTTTAAAATAGCAAAAGAAGATCTTTCTAAAAATCAAGTTAAAACATAATCACAATCCTGATTTAAAATACAGTATAAGCTGTGCTTTCTAGCTAAGTGCTGGCCGGTTCCCGCTGTGCCCCATCTCTGCCTCCTATACACAGATCAAGACAGGAGCCTGCAGCCTTGCTGCCATCATGACTTCACTCCGTCAGCATAACTCCAACACTCTGAAACCATACTCGGTGGAACACTTTATTGCCTCGGTCATGGTATTTTGTCACAGCAGTGGAAAAGTAACCAAGACATGGCCTATTAAGAAAAATCTTGTTTTAAAAAGACATAAGAAATTTACCTTAATGTTTGACCAACCTGTTAATGCCAGCTGCATTTACCAGGAAATTGACTGGACCCAAATGTTTCTCCATCTCTTCAAATGTATGTTGAACATCCTCTTCTTTAGCAACATCACAGCTAAATGCCAAGTGGTTTCCTACAAAACAAAGTTAAATCAGAATTGCCTGTCAATCTTCGCTTGAATTTCGAACTTGTTTATAATTAGACTATAAGGCGAGCCTGCTTGAGCCTAGAGAGGAAAGCATGCCGTGGGCCCTGTGCCCATGGACCACCTAAGGAAACGGACATAGGGGGCAGAGGTGAGGAAAGCATGCCGTGGGCCCCTGTGCCCATGGACCACCTAAGGAAAGGGACATAGTGGGCAGAGGTGAGGAAAGCATGCCGTGGGCCCCTGTGCCCATGGACCACCTAAGGAAAGGGACATAGTGGGCAGAGGTGAGGAAAGCATGCCGTGGGCCCCTGGGCCCATGGACCACCTAAGGAAAGGGACATAGTGGGCAGAGGTGAAGAAGAAATAATGAGCTTTTATTTCTTCCTTCTTCTTGTGTTTGTTTTTACTCTGAGACAAGGTCTTACTGTACTGCCTCAGCAGGCCTCAGAATGCTAGGATTACAGTGGGCACGTGAAACAAAATATCACAGAAAAATGGAACTTTGGAGTTTTCTTGCCGAGCACAGTAGTACCAGGTTATTCACAGTGCCGTGACTTGCTGGACTCACAAGTTGAAGGCTATCCTGGGTAAGTGAGACCTCAAATCCTTCAGAAGAAATAAGCTTGGAATGTTTCAAAATAAAAATAGTTGGGGTCAGCAAGATAGTTCATTGGGTAAAGGTAGTTTCCACTAAGCCTGCTAATTGAACTCATATGGTGGAAGGAGAGAGCAGGCTGTCCTCCGCCTTCCCCATATGCACCATAGCATATACATACCCACCCACCTAAATAAAAGAAATGGAATTTTAAAACCTGCAATAAAATCTGGGCATGCCTGCAGCCCCAGCTCTGAGACAGGAGATTGCAGCTGTAAGTTTATGGCCAGCCTGGGCAGGAGTGGTGGCTCAGTAGAGCTCTGAGTTTGATCCCTATTACCATACACAAGCAATTATACTTCAAAGGAAAAGTATTGTCTATTTAACAAGTTACCATGTTAACATACATGCTCCTTAGCTTATGATAGGGGTACACCTTACTGGGTAGCCAAGATGCATGGAGGAGATCGCAAAGGAAGCACATGGAGTAACAGCTGTCTAGCAAACTGGAAGCAGGGCTGACTGGGTGCTGAAGCTTGTGTTCACACCCAGGATGAACAGCTAGCACAAAGTGCCCCGCTGTGTTCCCAGCACTGAGGAGGCACAGGCCAGATCTGGATCCAAGGGAAGCCTAGACTGCATAGTGAGGCCCAGTGTCAGAGGAAGCAAGGAAGGCTGGAGGTAGACGTCACACAGCAGGGTCAAAGTGTGCTTTGTATAAAGATGTCACAGCAAAGTAAGGTCATCTCAACAATGAAGCAGTTGAGGCACAAGAATCACAAGTTCAAAGCCAGTCTGAGTTACATTATCAAGACTGTTTCCATATAAGTACATAAATATAGCAAGCACCGACTACCCTTCGGACCTGTAATACCCAAAGCTTTCCTGATAGTGACATGTATTTTTCTCCATTCTACTAACAACACTGCCTTCCATGTTGTCTTCTCACAATCATCGAGACTTAAACTCGCAATTCAATCTACTATTAATAATCGAGGGGGGCTGGAATTGGAATGCAATTAAAAGGATCAGGCGAAAGAAATTAATAACTTATTAAAGTGTTTGGTCAACTTGGGAAAGCAACCCTGATCTGTCGACGGGTTTCTCTTTGAAATACTGTTGTGCGCCTTCGTGTAGGGCAAGAAGAGCTCGCTGGAAAATGCAATCTAGCCGTCTCTACCCGGCAGGCAGCCTGACCTTCCTGACTTGACCGCGGAAGGTTCTCTCCTACCGGAGGTCCCAGCAAGGCGGCTGTCAAATGTCCGCACTGTCCGTAGGGAGATAGCTACTTCTCAGGGGTCTTCGAGATCTGCCTGGGGTGGGCGAGAGCCCCACTGAGGACCTGGTCATGGGTCACTAGCGATCTTGGGCGCAGACTGATCCACAGGACCAGTGTCCGGGAGCTTGTGGACTCAGGCTCCACGGCTGGCACCGCGGCCGCGCGGCGGGGGCACATCTTAGGCTACCTACCGCCGAGCTCGCCGGCGGCGGCTTTGGCCACTTCCAGGTTTCTGGCGACGATCGCCATACGGTAGCCCTTCTGTGCCATTAGCTGGGCTACAGCCCTGCCGATCCCCCGGGAGCCTCCGAAAACCGCACAGACTTTGTCCATCTTGGACCCTGGACAGAACGTCTAATAAAAGACACAGCGGCGGAGGGAAAAGGGCGTGAACACTCCCTTCTAACAGCCAACCCTAGCACAGAATAAGGCGCGAAGAGTTAGACGTCAGCGCGCACGGACTCGTCGGTGTTGCATTGCATGCTGGGTTTTGTAGTCCTCGCTTAAGAGGACCGCGCCTGTGACTGTGAGCTTTGCAGCAATTTTGTTGCTGGCTGCCTCTTCCCATGCTGGGATAGTCAGTTGGCACTATGGTTCAGGGGTCAAAGGTCATTTGCTCAGAGATACTAGGGTTGTCAAAACCGTGGACTTTCCACTCCGTAGTTAGCAGCCACATTATGTCCTTTTGGGTATGGACCTGTCCTGAGTCACCCACGTTTTTTGCTGCAGACAAAACCTGTTGGAGAAATATGAAGTTGTCCCCCAAGTTATTACAGACGTCAGCCTTGCACTGCAACATTATTATTATGAGGGTGGATTTCCTGTCGAAGAACACTAGCAGGATGTGGTGGTGTAGGCCAGTGCTCCCAACACTCAGACGGTTAAGGCAGAGGGCTCACTGAGAGTTCAAGGCCAGTCTGGTCTACAAAGTAAAAACCTGTCTCAAAGAAAGAAGACCGTGTAGAGGGGTTCATGAAATGTGTGTGTTCTTGTTTTTGAGACAGAACCTGCTATGTTACCTAGGCTGGGCTAGCACTCACTGTATAACCCAGGCTGGCCTCAGACTCTCAATGATCCTCCTCCTTTAGCCTCCAGTGTTCTGGGAGCACAGACATGGACCACCACACCCTTTAGCTGAATGATCTAAATAGTCTGAAGATTAGAGAGCAAGCTTAGATCATTACTAACAATATTGGGTTTCTGTACTCCTAAATAAGATGTTCTGAGTGCTTTCAAAAACAAAAAGGCAGCGGGGCGGTGGTGGTGCACGTCTTTGGTTGCAGCACTTTTGAAAGCAGAGGCAGGTAGATCTCTGTGAGTTTGAGGCTAACCTGATCTTCAAAGCAAGTTACAGGGCAACCAGAGCTATACAGAGAAACCCTGTCTTAAAAACTAAAAACAAACAAACAAAAAATGTTGGGCTTGGTATACACACCTTTAATCCCAGCATTAGGAAGGCAGAGTCAAGTGAATCTTTGAGTTCAAGGCCAGCTTGTTGACAGAGGGAGTTCCGTGACAGCCAGGAACAGGGAAGCCCTATCTCAACCCCCCACGCCTCCAAAATAAATAAATAAATAAGTAAATAATCATTTGTTACCATTCTAGTGTAAAAGGAAACTGTTAGGAATTTTCCTAATGTGAGCTCTCTGCCAACGCAAAAATCCCAAACAAGCCAAATCTCAAGCCAAATTAAAAAATATCCAGGTTTAATGGGACTCCTAAGCTCTCAGGTGGCCCCAAGGTGGAACCGGGAAGCCGCTGGGGGAGACTAAAGACACCACACGGGAACTTTCTGGGGAAGCAGTTTAAATAGACTGGGGAGTGGTCAAGATTTTGGTGGGCTGTCTTGACTCTCCTCCGGGGAGGAGTCAAGGCTTAGCGGTCACAGGGACGGGGCCTCCAGAGATGGAGGTCAGAGACTTAGAGAAACGTTTCTTGACAGAGTATTAGTTAACTAGATTCAGAAAATATAAGCTACAGTCCTGTGGTTAAAAAAAAAATTACACAACCTGAGGCAACTAATTCACATAAAACACTAGTGAGTTAAATTATTTAGAAAAGTAGAGTTGTATTAACACCAGAAGTCAGTGGGGAATGAAGGCATGGGAAAGCTGCATTATCTGAAAACAGGAAGGAAAATTACTTTATGAAAGTTGAATGTTAATTTTAAAGTTTTCATTTTTCTTTCACCTAAATCCAAACAGGATTTGAAATGGCTAAAGAATACATGAGTTGGTTTTCAAGTGTTCTGTTTTATTGTGTTCTTATTGAGATAGGGTCTTGTCACGTAGTCCAGGCTGGCCTCAAACGCATGGTAGTCTTGCCAGAGCCTGGTAAGTCCTGGGGTCTCAAGCATACCCCAACACTCCAGGATTGAGATATATATGGCTGTTCTTTTCAGAATTTCATATATACATACAACATTGGTCATTCCCTCCTGATGTTCCCCCCTCCAACTCCTCCTAAAGACCACCCAATGTTCCCTCCCTAACTTCATAAATATATATGCATATATACATTTCCATAAAATATTTATGTAATTTATATCATGCGACGGACCAGCTCAGCCAGGGCACTGGGACCAACGCGACAGGGTCTCAGGAATAGGTGGGTAAGGAGTCGGAAAATGACAGACACGAGCCTCAAAGGAATTGCATCTGAATGCATCTTTACTAGGCATGAGGTTCATCCTTTATACAGAAAAGACTGCTTAACAGTGTTCATTGTCTTTTCATGCGGTACAGATTATTCTTAGAATACAAGATACATGAGAATAGATTTTGATCAGACAGATGTCCCCCGGTGTGATTCTGTGGTTGGTCATGCTAGACATGGCTTGGCATTAGTTTCGATATGAATCTTTATCTGGGCTATGAGTTCATGGCATTTTGAGCGAAGGGCAATCAGTTGTGGTTAATAGTCACACAGTCTACAGCCTTTTTATGTTTCTGCAATCTATGCAGAAGAACTTCTTTCCTCCTTCTTCTCCACATTTCTAACTCCTTTTCAAACCTTCTCCAAAACCAATCTCAAGAAGTTACAGGCATTTATCTCTCTCTTTTATCCTTATCCCATCTTTTCTTGATCTATCTTAATTGTTTATTATGTTTGCCTTTTGTTCTTTATTTACTAAGCACCAGATTAAACCTAGAAACCTTATTCCCTTGAATGTTAACCCATCTTCCCCCATTAGCATCATATCCTCCTGTATACGACAATGGCTCATCAGTAGACTCTGGAAACTTAAACACACTATCTTCCCTTCCAAAAGAAACCAGACTGTGTTCCTTAGAACATAAGCAGGTAGTGCCGAAGGTGCAAGGGCTCCAATGCAAGAAGCACAGCACACACACCTCTGCGGGCACTCTTCCTTGAAGCTTGTGCCACATCTTACGTGAGAAACCACGCAGACTCAGCAGGAGATGGCATGACAATATCATATATTACACGTATATTTCATGGAGTCCTGTTTATGCTGTTCATATATAGGCAGTGTAGGACCATCCACTGGAGCATGCTCAAACTACCAAGGATCACATCTGTAAAGAAAATCAACTCTCCCTTCCCTGGCAATTGTCAACTGTCAATAGTCATGTGTCCTCCCAACAGTGCTGGCATGCTGACTGTGTTAGTCTTATGAAAGTCTGGTGCAGGCAACCACAGCTACTGTGAATGCACCAGTCCTGTATCATCCAGAGGACACGGTTTTGCCCCATCTTCCTGGACCTCTGGCCTTACAATCATTCTCCCCCTCCTCTAATCTATCAATATAAGGATATGCACTCAGCATGCATTTTTGATGCTAAGTCCATGTAGCAAAATAAAAGTAATAAGTTCGGCTCCAGAGTCTATGGGCTTCCCAGCCACAAGATT
This sequence comes from Ondatra zibethicus, assembly GCA_004026605.1. Classification (NCBI taxonomy): domain Eukaryota; kingdom Metazoa; phylum Chordata; class Mammalia; order Rodentia; family Cricetidae; genus Ondatra; species Ondatra zibethicus. The sequence goes on along the minus strand of PVIU01020808.1, from coordinate 10,440 downwards.
TACAGTGCCTGTGGAAGAGGCCTCAAATCATATGAGACAGCTGTTGGTTACCCATAACATTGATGCCACTATTGAACCCATGTTCTTGCCAGGACAGTCCCAATTACAGCTTTCTAGTTCATACCAAGACTACTGACGAGTGTACTCTTGAATCATCCTACATAGCACCATATCATCCTATGACAGCTAACCAACAGAGAAAAAGGTTCCTGGCCAGTACCGACTTGATTTCTTCAAGTCCTATGGCCAAAAAGTGTGCTGTCTTCAGCAGTATGGCCATACTATCACCTGATGGATAGCCAAGAAGGACGGCAACAGCCTGAATTGTCTTGAGGGTCTCTGGGCTCCCCTTGACCAACAACTTTAGGGGAGACATCTCACACCAGCACTGGGTTTTTTACTTGTTAGCCTATGGCTTCTGGGAGGAGTACTGTCCCTCTATGAGGGACATGGAGTTAATTATTTTAAAAGGCAAAATGGCCAAGACTTGGTGACAAAAGTCTATAATCCCTACAGTCCCTGGAGAGCTGAGGCGTGGTGTTTGAGATTCCAAAACTTACCCTGATTACAGAATGAGTTCAAGAATAATCTGAGCAATTTATTAAAATATGGATTGGACAAAATTTCAAAGGTGGAAGATGGGTAGAAGGCCATCAAGTTGCATCAGACGGTAAAGGCGTCTGCTGTAGAAGCCTGATAACCGGGCTTCCATCCCATAACCCCCACAAAGATTGATGGAGAGAACCAACTCCACAAGGTTGTCCTCTGACCCCCACAAGTGCACCATGGCACAAGCACCCCTAGTCATACACATCATGCACACAATAAATAAACATTTTTAAAATGGAGGGGCCGATCAGTAGTACATCATGTGCAAGGGCCTTGGTTCAGTCTCCAGTACTATAAAAAGATCAGTGAAAAAATTAACCTGCTTCAATTGCCCCTTCTTCCCAAAGGTCAGGGCCATAAAGCAAGGCCATAAGAAAATCTGATGCAAATAAAGTCATGGCTTAAGAATGTTTTTAGTGCTGAAGATACAGCTCAATGGAAGACCAGCCCTGAAGAAAATAGCCAATTCTAGTCAGAACTAAAGAGGGACATGTGTGTAGTCCTTTCTCAAGGTCAAAACGGTTCTGCTGGTAGGAAGAGGCCCCCTCCTCTTTTCTCCTCCCTCCCCCGAGTCTGCTTGGAGACCTTGGCTGTCGACTGCCCCAAGACCCTCCAGGCCAGGCGCATTTCTCATCTGGAACATCTTTCTTTTTAATTTACTATTTTTCACTTCGAAAAATTAACCTTTGTGTGTTTGGGGAATGATTTTATGATTTAAAGCCATTTGCCAATACTGTTTTCTGAGCGTTTTTCTCCATTTTTCATGAGTGGAGGAAGATGGCGCACTTCTCGTCCAGTCTGGTTTTACTTGTGGCCATTTCCAATGCATTTGAATTTGGACTCGTTGCTGGCTTGGGCCACCATGAGCTGGCTGTTCTGTCTCCAAGAGACCTGGCCATCAGAGCCAGGAGAGACCTGCAGTCCGTGCTCGCTCTTTGCAGTTGGTGCTTTCCGTGGGGATACAGAGCACTAAGTTGCTTAATAAAACTTGCTGCCTGAATGGAGGGACCTGCATCCTGGGTTCCTTCTGTGCCTGTCCACCTTTCTTCTGTGGACGTAACTGTGAGCGTGACGTACGAAAAGAGCACTGTGGGTCGTCCTCCATGTCACCTGGCTGCCCAGGAAGTGCTCCCTATGCAGGTGCTGGCTCGGCAGCTCCACTGTTTTCCTCAGACTTTTTACCTGGCTGTGATGGTCACGTGATGGACCAGGATCTCCCAGCATCCAGGACTCCAGGACGAGCACCCTCTGTGCCGACCACTTTCCTGCTAGCTGGCATTTGTCTTTTTCGGGAAATGAAAGTGTAGGTGTCACATGACTTCAACGCCAGTGTCCTGACAAAGACGATCATTTGTCATTCATTTGAAAATAATACTCATCCCTGACACTCCCCCTAAACACTACCTGGGCCTTACCTTGGCACAGCTCCGCCCCTTTCTGGCTGTACTGATGGTCAGAGTCATAGCCTGTGGGGCCAAGCACAGCAGTCTAACACTGAGCTACATCCCCAGCCTAAAAGCTACTCTACTTAAAAACTGTGTACCACATGACCACATCCTGTTTTTTTTTCTTTTTATGTATGTATTTTTTAAAATTTTATGTGGATTGATGTTTGCCTGCATGTATATCTGGGTGAGGGTGTTGGGTCCCCTGAAACTGGAGTTAGAGACAGCTGTGAGCCATATGAGTATTGGGAATTGAACCTGAGTCTTCTGGAAGAGCAGTCTTAACTGCTGAGCCATCTCTCCAGCCCCCACATCCTGTGTCTCTTAATAAAAGTAACTCTTATTTTTCTTGTTTAAAAAAAAAAAAGAGGGACATGTGTTACTGGGTTTCCCAGTAACCACAAAACAATGTAAACGTAACTACTTACATGGAGCAGTTTCTCTGTGTGTGTGTATGTGCTAGAGACTGAATGCGGAGACCCGTACTTGCAGGAAAGTGAGTTGGGCCATATCCTGAGCTCATGTAGTATTATCTGTGAGAAACAGACGTGGTAGTTGTGTAGCAAATCGGTCAGAGTAATATTCTGTTGACTGAGTTTTCTGTTGTCGGGGTTTCTGTCTGCCCAGTTCCCCAGCCGTTTAGTCCCAGAGAAAATCACACAGAGGTCTATATAAGTTATAAGCTGACTGGCCCCTTAGCTCAGGCTTCTTATTAACCCTTGTAACTTATATTGACCCATTATTTTTATCTATGTTAGCCACACGGCTCGGTACCTTTTTCGGCAGGGCAGGTCACATCTTCCTTCTTCTGTGTCTGTGCAGGACTGCAGAGGAATGGGCTTCCCTCTTCCCAGAATTCTCCTGTTCTCATTGCCCCGACTCTACTTCCTGTCTGGTTGTCCCAATACTTCCTGCCTGGCTACTGGCCAATCAGCATTTATTTAAAACATAATTGACAGACTATAGACAATTGTCCCACACCAATTCCCTCTTCAAGAGTCCTCCCAAAGGGCACATGATGCTAAATAGTGCTCTTTATGAGGCAGAAGAGACTGCAAAGGTATCTTTACAGCATCTATTACAATATATTAAAAGCAGATACAGTAAGAAATTCAACCCCATAACCCAAAATTCAGAAACAAGAGCAGGTCTTTGTGTGAGCAAAACGATTAGGGAAGAAGGCTGATTTCAGGGAAATGGGATAGGCTGGGTTCTAGTGAGCTTTAAAGCCGTATGCAAACATTATACTGGAGAGGCCTGCATGCTTCTGGCTCTGGAAGTCAAAATATAACAGCTACATTTAAGAACTGGTAGTGTTGGCCAGGAATATTGGGTGCATGCCTGTGATCCCTTCACCGGGGAGGTTGGGACAGCAGGATCATGAGCTGGAGGTCCACCTGAGCTACAAAAGGGAACTCTGCTCCAAAAGCGGAATTAATTCATAGGTGATGTGAAGGTTTATGGGGACCAGTTTAAGCCCCTTTTGCACAATTTGTCCACAAGTGATCTTGGGAAGGAAAAAGTTAATTGATCAAACCACCAAAAACAGTGGTCATATTCTTGGCATCTGGCATCTGACCCAAAGCGGAGAAGGTCAATCTTTGCCAACAGTATTGTCCACTTCATAGCCATATCTGGGGTGACGTTTTTCCATGCAGAGCCGTTTTAACAAACGCATGTGGCTTTAGAGCTGTGCCACCTACCATAAAGATCATTACATGTGACGTGGGGTGACATCCGGCATTCTCCAGACCTTCCACTTTCTCCCTGTGCATACCAGACAGACTGAGCTTTTCCATCAACTCGTCCGTCAGTTTAAACCCCCAAGGTTATTATTTATTTTTCCCTCTAAATACAAAGTCATTAACACCCCTTGGAAGGACTCTCCCATCACAACCTGTCAGCCTTCTGCTGAAAGGATTACCGAGTAAGGAAGCTTCGCCTAGTCCCCTGGTAACAAAGTCAGGGCCTGTAAATTAAACTGGGTCTCCCTTGTGCAGCAGGACAATGAAGAAAGCCACCATGGGAACGCACACTCCACTACCATGGCCATGTCACTTTCCAGGTATGATTTTCATCGTATTCTATACTTTTGTTTCATTTAAACCCACATAGGATGTATTTCCTTTGGGCCCTAATAATCAAAAGAGGAAATCCCTATAGAGAAGGTCTGTTCTACAGTTTTTAGAAGATTCTTTATATTATTTTTCTGGTTACAAAGTGAATATAATTTCATGGCAAAAAAAATTAATTTTCAAAGTAAGAATGCATTGAAAGTGTACATTTTAAACATGAAAGTTGTATGGTGTATGAATGTGTTCCAGTAGAAGTTGTTACAAACATATTTCTGATTGAAAGCCTCTCAGCTTGAAGTTTGAGGCTACAGTTAATTATGAGTGTGTTGTGCTTTCACGGGGATTTCTTACAACAAAGAATGGATTATAAAGCCTGAGATCCCAAATGGAAAGTTTTGTTTTATGTGTCTGGGGTAGTGGTGGTGAGGTAGGGTCTCATGTGGCCCAGGCTAGTCTCAAATTTACTCTGTAACTAAGGAAGGCCAGGAATGTAGTAAGGAAGAGGCTGCTTGTTGGTTCCTGGCCACTTAGCCCCGAAATAACCACACAAATACTGTATTAATTAAATCACTGCTTGGCCCATTAGCTCTACCTTCTTATTGGCTAACTCTTACATCTGAATTTAATCCATTTCTAGTAATCTTTGTATAGCCACGTTGCTGCGGCTTACCAGGTAATGTTCCGTCCGGCTCCAGTAGTGCTACACGGCTTCTCTCTGACTCCTCTTCCTTTCTCCCAGCATTCAGTTTAGTTTTCCCTGCCTACCGAAGTTCTGCCCTGCTATAGGTCCAAAGCAGTTTCTTTGTGAATACCAATTGTATTCACAGCGTGCAGAGGGGAATCCCGCATCACAGGAATCCTAACCTTCTTCTCGCAGCCTCTCAAGTGCAGGAGTTACAGGTGCATGCCACTATCAAAGCTCTTCATTCCATTGTTTGAAACAACTTTTCACTATTTAGCCCAGGCTGATCTCAAACTCAATGGGCACCCAGGCTGCCCGTGAACTCATAATGTTCCAGCCTCCTGACTGCTGAGATTATAGACATGCACCATTGTACCAAGCCAGAAATTCTATTTATAAGAATTCACACCATGATGTTATGACTGTTAAAAAAAATTTAAAAAGTCAACTGAGCAGTCATGGTACACGCCTTTAATCCCAGCACTCAGGAAGCAGAAGCAGGAAGATCTCTGGGTTCAAGGCCAGCCTTGTCTACAGAGTGAGTTCCAGGACAATCAGGGCTACACAGAGAAACCATGTCTACCCTGTCTCTGACTGTGTGTTCATTGATAATCCTTTCAATACCAAGGGCATACAAGTGGGCAGTCCATAACTGGTTTCTTCTTTGCTGCCAGGTCTTCAGTTTCCCAGAAGTCTTTGGGAGATGGTGAGCAATCTGTTTGGCCCACACTGTGTGAATAACCTAACAACCCAGTGTAGCCCACATTCTTATTTCCAGAAGGAAAATCCAAAAGCTGCCTCCATGTGGCTGCACAGAGCTCATAGTATTGATGATTACAAAGCAAGCTAGATTTTCTTGTTGCCATCCTTCATCCTTCCAGATCGTGAGGCCCTACAGCAACTGCTCTTTCTCCATTTACAAAGTTCCCTTCATTTTAGTGTGTGGGGGATGACCCCTGAGAACTTTATTTTGTCAATTGAACTAATATTCATAGCCAAGAGGCTGGCATGAGGGTTACTGGTTACCTATGGCAACTCTGGAGCTTATTCCTACCATCTCTTCCTCACTCCACATGGAGTCAGAAGGTCCTGCTGACCCCTGCCTGCCCATCAGTCCAGCTCCATCCTCTCCTTACTCCCTGGCCCACCTTTGTTCAGGCCCTGAAAGAAAGATACAGCCTCCTCAATGAGCCAGCCTTGCCAATAGGCCCCCTGCAGCACCACCAGAGGGCTCTGTCTAAACTGCAAAGCTAGTCTTACTGGTCTTGAATAAAACCCTGAAATAGCTCCTATGGTATGAAACAAAGTTCTCCCTGGGAGTGACCAGCACCCCGTCCTCCAGCCTGCCTGCACCGTCACCTCCATAACCACACAGCCTCTCTCTCTAGTCCCACCCGTGGTTTCACAGACACTCAGCGTTCTCTGTAGTAACAAGCTAAGTCACACATACAAACTTTGGCAAGCACTGTCGTCTCAATCTCTAACGCTGCCTCTTCCCCTAGTAACACCCAGTTTATCATCCAAGACACGGCTCAACACATCTTTTTGCCACGGACACTCTTGTGTTCGAAACTGAAATGTTCCCTTACAGGCCTCTATGTTTTCAAGATCTCATCTCCCAGCTGGAGACAGGGTTTTGGGGAGACTGTAGAACTTCAGAGATGTGGGGGCTCAGTTGGAGGAAGTGAGTCACCAGGACTAAGATGTGAAAGTCACACCCGCTTCTGGTTTGGGATCAGCTCTCTTTGCATCACGATCCCCACGAGGAGAAGACCCACCACTTCACACTCCCACGACGGACCAGGATCCTGTGCTTCGTCACCTGAGATGAAGATCTGTCACTCTTTGTGGCTGTAAAACAATGCATATCTCAGGCTTTTCTGTCAGGCGCATTTAATCGCAGCAACACGGAAAGTAATAAATGTGCATAATATTCCCAGTCCACAGGAGACGATAGCAATAAGCTCTTTTAAAGTTCATTTTACATACCAACCACAGTTCCCCCCTCCCTCCCCTCCTCCCCACCTATCTCACCACCCCCATCCACTCCTCAGAGACAGTAAGCCCACCCATGAGGTGTCAGCTGAGCCCAGTATGTCGAGTTGAGGCAGGACCAGGCCCCTCCCCTGTGCATCAAGGCTGAGTGTGGTATCCCACCATAGGGAATGGGCTCCAAAAAGCCAGTTCATGCACCAGGGATATAGATCCTTGTCCTACTGCCAGAGGTTCCACAAACAGACCAAGCCACACAACTCTCCTCGACATTCAGAGGGCCTAGTTAGGTCCCAAGCAGGCTCCCCAGCTGTCAGTCCAGAATCCATGAGCTCCCACTAGGTAGAAATGCACTTTTTTGTTTTTAATCTTTCTCATGATGCTGGAAATGTCTACAAATCTATTTTGTGGAAAGATCTTGACTTTAGATCCTAGAGAGATCCCCTGGGTTCCCAATGGGAGCTTTTACCTAAGACAATAAAGAACTCTCTTCACTTAGCTATGAATTCTTTGAATGCAGAAACTCTATTCATGTTTGTTTTCCTAATGGAGTGCACTTCCTAGGGTTCCTGAAGTTATTAATGGATGAATAAGTGAGTGACTGGAATAAGTCATTCAGAAAGAATGCATTGCTATAGGCAAGAACCCCTGATGGGTACTTTGATGATTTAAATGAACCTGGCTGTTATTTTCATTGGGAAAACAATTTGGCAAGGAAGTCAGACCCTAAACAATCATGAAATTACTATTTAATTACAAAGGTGGAGGGGGGCTATAAAGAGTACAGACTGCTATGGCATAACTTGGGGCTTAGGTCAGAAAATTTTCTTGGAGAACATAATGTTCATAAACTAAATTACTAGTAAAAACACATTACCAAAGAATGGCAACTCCAATTCCTACCCTACGCTAATGTCTCATTGCTCTGACAAAATGCCTGCTAGAAACGACCTGAGGATAGAAGCACTTGTCTTGGCTCGTGGTTTCAGGGGATTTCATGGTGGGCAAAGCATGGTAACCAGATCACACCGAAATCAGCTCACAAGATTAATCAGGTAGCATAGAAGTGAGAGCCAGGGACTAGGCACTGACCTTTAAAGGTCAAACCTGTCACTCATTTCAACAAGCCAAGCCCCATCGCCCCTCAAAATGTTTTCACCTACTGGGCAAAATGCATTAAAACCCAAACCTGTGGGACACATCAGATTCAAACCATAATATTAGCTTCATCAACAGACATGGTGACTAAAATCCAAATAAAAAAATTCCCTTTGAGCTCACCAGTTAAGAGCTCTTGTTGCTCTTGTAGAGGACCTGGGTTTGGTTCCGAGAACCCATAGTCTCCCATAACTCCAGCTCCAGGGCGACTTGACACCTTCTTCTGGCGTCTATGGACACCTACATGCACGTGAAACTAGCACATACACTCATCAGGCACTACACACAAAATAAAATTTAAAAAAAATCATAAAGACAAAACAACTTCACTATGAGGTGTGTATATGAGTGTGTGTGTGTGTGTGTGCGTGTGTGTGTGTGTTCTGCCAGACTTCTGAACCACAGATGTTGGGTACTCAGGCACTGTCCATCTTGGTTTTTGAGACAGGATCTCTTAAACAGAAACTAACCAATTCAGCTAGGCTGGCTGGCAGCCAGCCCCAAAGAGACACAGGCCTCTGCTTCCCCAGGGCTGGGATTACAAGTATAGACCACCACACCGGCTTTTGTGTGACTGGGGATCAAATCAAATCCTCAAGCTTGCACAGCAAATGCTTTACGTGACTGGGCGATCTCCTCAGCCACTCAACATTCTCTTTGAATGATTGTTAACTGCCACTGGAGTTTGGTGTGTTTTGTTCCTAGGAAAGGTTATGCAAAAGCACAATGCCTGACATGTTGTGAACATTTTGTCACCTGCCCAAATTTTTCCAGTGGTTTGAAGGTGGCTTTGTGTGGCCTATCTGCCAGGTCATGCATAAGAAAACTCAATATTCCCCAAACTTGCTCTGTAGCTGCCTAGCCCTCTGACCTCACCCTCCTGCCCATTCACCTCCATTTCTCAGCTTCCCTGTCTCCTCCCCGGAGCTGCCCCTCCTGTTTCAATTTTATATAGTTCTCAACTCACCTGCTGTGCATCTCAAAGCAAAGAGAGTATCCCCAATTCTGCAGGCGCTCTTACTGACAGGCTATGCCCAAGACTGCAACGTAGCTCTAGGACACAGCCCCACTGTGGTGGCCTCTGAATGACAGCCTTGGCCATGCCCAGGCTCTGTATATTCTCGAAATCTTCCCTGAGAAAGCCAGAGTCAATACCACAGGGTTTAACCTGTGAGACTGGACAGCAGTGTAATGGCTTCTGTATTTCTAGGTGGCACCTATGTGGCCATGGGGATATTTGACTGTGACTGTTTTGTTTCTCACCTGTCTTTTAGAGAGACCCAGTCCTCAATTTGGTTTTGGACTACACAGTCATGCAGACTAGAAAACCTGGGTCCTGTTCAAGTTTGTTTTTCTGATGGAATGATAAACACTGACCAAAAACAACTTGGGGGATTGCCTCCATGAGACTGGCCTGCAGGTATGCCTATGGGGCATTTTCTTGACTGTTGATTGATGCTGGAGGACCCAGCCTGTTGTGGGCTCTGCCACCTCTGGGCAGGTAGTCCTGAACTGCATAAGAAAGGTAACTGAACATGAGCCTGGGAACAAGCCAACAAGCTGAGTCCCTCTTGATTTCTCCTTCAAGTTCTTGCCTTGAATTCCAGCCTTGGTTCCCCTCCCCCACCCCCCATGATGGACTCTAGAATGTGAGCCAAAAAGCCCCTTTCTTCCTCAAGTTGCTTCGGGTCAAGTGTTTATCATAGCCACCGAAAAGTGACTGATCCAGACCCTGGGCAGATCACAATCAAATAGGTCTCTGTATGTTGACACTGGGGCTAGAATAAAACCAAAACAAACCTCACCTGATACCCTGAACCCCAACATTGGCCCCCAGGATTGACATGTTGAAGTCCTGACCTCCACTGTGACCTTATTTGAAGTTGGAGCTTTTAGAGAAGCCATTAAGCATAATGAAACCCTAGGGGTGGGGCCTGGAGTATAATTGTTTCCTCCAGGTTTCTTGACATGGCCGTTGCCATCTTGAAGCAGAGCAGCTTTGACAACATACAGGAAGTCATGGCAACGAAATCAACAGCTAGGTCTGCAGTCATAGTTATGGGGTTGCTCACATCTCCTCTTGGGGAAGGGGTCACAGCTCTTTAGGAGACCCTCTTCCGGGTTTCAAATTCCCTTTCCCTCCAAATGTTTCATCACATTTCAAGTAAAAAGTGACTGGGGATAGGGCTTTTTGGTGGTGCGCCCACCTCAGAATCAGAAGTGACCCAAACAAAGTCATGTATTCACCAGGGTGGATCTAATTGGATCTTTCTATAGTCTGTCCATTGCTTTCCTATTTGGGGTAAATAAATCTATTTATGTCTCCCCAGACAAGTCACATGAGGAGCCCCTGATTCAATCAGACTGTGTTCTTGTCAGGAGGATTAAGGGACACAAAGGGCAATGTTCACAGGAACACGCTCTGCACTGCTGGTGCCCTCCCCCGCCTCTCTCCTGCCCTTCTCCCGCATCCCCCCTC
>PVIU01020807.1:18636-33248 GCA_004026605.1 Ondatra zibethicus | reverse complement strand
GGCGAAAGTTGGCAGATGGAGAACCCACAAACAATGACACCAGGACCTATCTCTTCTGCATGTATTAACTTTTTGAGAACCGAGTCTTTTTGAATGCACTCCTTCCTAGGCCAGGAGGGATGGGGGTGGGCCTTGGACTTCCAACAGGGCAGGGCACCATGCCCTCTTTCAAGGAAGAAAGGGGAGGGAGGAGGGGTGGGGGGGTAGTGGGAGGGGACCGGGAGAAGGGGAAGAAAGGAAAAAAAATTTTTATTTCTTTAATTATGTTCTTGAATGGAAAAAATAAAACAAAACAATGTATGGGAAAAAAATGGTATGTCAGTTACTTTAGGCCTTAGCCAAAGTTGGTCGCTTCAACATTGAAATTGAGACTTTGGGTGATTGCCCAGGTAGTCAGTTGTCTCTGTCATTTGTTGCACGTTATGGAAGTTTCCCGATTACACTTCCTGTCCACTCAAGTAATATTGTTTCCCTTCTCAGATCTCTGATAGAGTTAAAGAGTAAATAATGATAGTTACCTTCCTCACAGTTTAGCCAAGCTTAATTTCAATGTAATACTTAGACTCCTTAAAATAGAATGTTTATTAAAACTTCTGTTATGCAAAAAAAAGAAATTGGAAATAAAAATTGTAGGAACGCTAAAAAAGAAGTTTCCAGGCAAGCTTCACCAACATCATATAAGTGATAGAAGAGAGAATCAGGCATTGAAGCAAAGGTAGAAGATTGATAACTTGGTTAAATAAAAAAATCTCAGGAACAAAATCTCTCAGAAATCTAGGACGTTATGAAAAGACCAAATTAATAGGAATAAAAAAAAGTCAAAGGCTCAAAAAAAATCATAAAAATTATTTCCCTAACCTAAAGAAGAAGGTACCTATAAAGGTTCAAAAAGCATATGCCAAATAGACTAGACCAAGAAAAGAAAGTCCCCTTGGCACAAAATTATCAAAGAACAAAACAAATAGAAAACAAGAGTATTAAAATATGCCAGGGAAAAAGACCAAGCAATATAAATAGGCAGGCCTATAAGAATAACACCTGACTTTTCTTTTCTTTCTCTTTTTCTTATATAAATTGAAAGTAGGCACTTTTTCCATACAATATATTTTGATTATGGTTTCCCTGCCATCCACTGCTTCCAGTTCCTCACCACCTTCCCTCCCAGCTAGACCTACCCATTTGCTGTCTTTCATTGGAAAACAGACAGGCATTCTAGGGACTAGTAATAAAATAAAATATAGTAAACATAACTAAAGAAATCATAATAGGACAAAATAAACAAACAGAAGGAAGAGACCCTATGAAAAGGCACAAGAAGCAGGTATAGACAAAGAAACATACGCACACACTCAGGAATCTCAGAAGAACACAGAACTGGGAGTTATATAAGCAAAGAAACTGTGGTGAAAAACAAACATTTCACTTTTTTGAGGAGACTCTTACAAAGCAGAAATACCTATATAGCTTTTGACAGAGTCTAAGAGACCACAGATCTGTAGCCAGTACAGGCTACAACATCTAGAAATTTTTCAATCACAATAGATGTAGAAAGAAGACATTCCATGAAGAAAGCCAAATTTAAGCAATATTTGTCTACAAATCTAGCTCTACAGAGGAAACTAGAAGGAAATCTCCAACCTAACAAAGTTAAGCACACTCAAGAAAACACAGGAATAAATAATGTCAGAACAGTAAATCAAAAATGGGAGAAAATCTACTCTACAACAGCAAAATGGTGGGAATCAATAAATGCTTCTCACTGACAATTCTCCACATCGATGGTCTAGATTCCCCAGTAAAAAGACACAGGTTAACAGAATGGATTCAAGAACAGTCTTTCCTTCTACTGAATTCAGAAACACATCTTAATATCAAAGTATTATCTCAAGGTTAAGGGAAGGAAAAAGATATTCCAAGTAAATGGACCAATGAAACAAGCCAGTATAAGCCATTTTAATACCTAATAAATTGACTTACAACCAAAACTATTCCAAAGAGATAGAGATGAACACTACATATATCCATCAAATGAAAAGTCCACTAAGAGGATCTTGCAATTCTAAACATCTATGCCCCAAATGCAAAGTTACCAAAGTTCATAAAAGTAACATTACTACAACTTAAATCAAATATTGCCCATCATACGATGATCCTAGGTGACTTTACTACTCCACTCTCACCAATAGACAGGTCACCCAGGTAAAAACTAAACAGATAAGTGCTTGAACTAAATGACACAGTAAAGCAGAAGAACCTAGTGGATATTTATAGGACATTTATATAAACACACACACACAAAATTCCTTTTTCTCAACACCTCATGCGACTTTCTATAAAACTGACCACATACTTGAACTCCAATCAAGTCTAAACAGATACAAGGAAAGTGAAATAAGATCCTGATGTGTGAATGTCCTTCTGGATACATGGTGCTTTTATTGGTTAATGAATAAAGCTATTTTGGCCACAGCTTTCCCAGGTGGGAAATTTAAACAGAGATATAAAGAGAGAGTTGGCAGGGTCAAGGAGACACCATGTGGCTGCCAAAAGAGACAGATGCTAGAACCTTACCAGTAGACCACAACCTCATGGGGGTGCACAGATTAATAGAAATGGGTTAATTTAAGATGTAAGAGCTAGGTAGAAATACGCCTGAGTTATCAGCCAAACAGCATTGTAATTAATATAGTTTCTGTGTGATTATTCAGGTCTGGGCAGCCAGGAATGAAAAGGAAGTTTCCTTTTGCAAGACCCTGAATCCTATTTGATTTTAGGAATTAAAGTTGACAACCATAACAAGAACCATAACTAAAGAAACCTTACAAACCCATGGAAACTGAATAACTCATAACTATGTGAAAAATGGGGGGAAAATAAATTAAAAGATTTTAGAATTGAATGAAAATGAAAATACAACACACCCAAACTTATGGGACACAATTCAGGCAGTTCTGAGAGGCTGCTTCATAGCATTAAGTATATATATATATATTTATATATTAAATATATAATATTTAATAGATATACTTATATATTTAATATATACATATATATTAAAAAATGGAGATCTCATACTAACAACTTAACGGCATACCTGAAAGCTCTAGAGCAAAAAGAAGAAATCACACCCCAAAGGAGTAGATGGCAAGAAATAATCAAACTCGGGTTTGAAATCATAAATTAGAAACAAATGAAAAACAAAACAAAAATAAAAAAAAAGAACACAAATACAAAGAATCAATGAAACATATCATATTCATTGAGGAAATCGGTAAGATTGAAAACTCTCAAACAAATTAACTAAAGAGAAATGGAGAAGATCCAGATTAACAAAAAGAGAGACAAAAGGGAACAGAGACTGAGGACATGAAGAGAATCATAAGGATGCACTTGAAAAACCTATACTCCACATAATTGGAAAATCTAACAGAAATGGATAATTTTTCTTAGGATATACCACCTACCAAAGTTAAATCAAGATGGCATAAGCAATTAATAAAACCTATAATCCCTAGTGAAATAGAAGTAGGCACTAAAATTCTCCCCCGCCAAAAAAAAAAAAAAAAGCCCAGAGCCAGCACTCAATTCTACCAGATGTTCAAAGAATGATTAACACCAGTACTCAAATTATTCCCCATAGAATATTACCCAAGGTATGAAAACAGAAGAAACATCATCTAATTTGTTTTACAATTATGAGGTCACACTTACCCTGACACTGAAGCTACATAAAGACCCAACAAAGAAAAAGAAGTGCAGATCAATTTCACGTATGAACAAAGATGGAAAAATATTCAATATAGGACTTGCAAACTGATTCCAAGAACACATTAAAAAATATCATCACCATGATCAAGAAACCCACCATATAAATAGTCAAAAACTCTATGAAAGACCACACAATCATTTATAGGATATTTATCTAAAAACACATACACACAAAATTCCTTTTGACAAAATTCAATACTCTTTTATGATAAAAGTCCTCAGGAGACTTGGTATGCAAGGGACATATCTCAGCATAATGCAGGTGATTTATAGCAAGCCCACAGCCAACATCAACTTACATGGAAAGAACACAAAGCATTTCCACTAGAATCAGGAATGGAACAGGGTTGCCCACTCTCTTCATATGCATTCAATATTGTATTGATGTCTTAGCTAGAGCAGTAAGACAATTATCAAAGCTGGCGTAACTTAGGTTGCACCAAATGATCAGAACAGTCCCAACAAGTGAGAGAACACTGTTTCTTCCAATTGGAAAGGCAGCATTCTAGAAAGAGGGTCTATACACAATGATACAAAATGTTGTGAAATCTTTGCTAATAGTCAGGAAATCACAGTCCACACCCTTTGATCTGTTAATATGAGTAAACAGATCTTGAATAAAAAGAGGCAAATTTTTAAAAATCTGGATGTAAATGACAACCTAACTTCAAATTTGGGTAGGAGACTGTCTAAATTTGAGTTAATTCACCTGAGTGTCAGGGCTTCAATTTTCTCATCTTTCAACTAGAGACAATAGTTGCTATTGTGAGGCATTGTGGGAGCAAAAGGTAGTGACTTCTGATTGCTTGAAGACTGTCAGCAGTTAGAAAGGTTAACTGTTAGTTATCGTTGGAGTTTTGTATGTGATGGCGAAGGCCTCTCAAAATTTGTCTTCTTTGTGTGTCTGTGATGGCACTATCTTTGTTGTTGTTGTTGTTGCTAAGTTTCAATTCCTCATCTGAAAAACAATGTAAGAATTTATGGGATCTACTACAGAGATTATTGCGGGAATTACAATCTCATAATTAAAAACTCAAGTGGTTTTTTTCTAGCAACACATAACAAGCCCTATGCCTGTTCAATTAATTTTATAAGAACATCTTTTAAATAAGTGCAAATATCTGTGTGAAAATTGAAGTATTTTGTCAAACGCTGATTTCGAGGAATAATTCCAAACCTGCTTTGTCAGGGTTCCTTGAGGCTAAGATCCCAAGAATCTCTATTTTTATTTGATTTCTTGGATGATTTTTATCCTCAGCAAAGAACTGGCACAATTGATCCTGAATCACTTTGAACTTCTATACCTTCATAATCTGTGCTTCTCTCCTGGGCTTAGTTTACCCCAAGTCTAGGAGAGAAACAAGGCATGCATGCAGTGATTACTGTACAGGTCAGATGATACAAATACTTTGAGACAATTGATTGATTCGGCTAATGCTGAAAACATGAAGATCATATGCCAAGCACAGTTCTAAACACTTTATATTGCCATTTATTCAATAACTCAGTCATGCTTTCCAGGTACTAATTAATTAATCAGAATGAGAAAATTACAGCAGGAACATGATGTCTTGGCCATGGCTCAGTTGCTATAATGCCTGCTGCACAAACATCTCCAGCAACCAATTAAAATCTGGGTGCAATGGCATGTGTCTTTTAATTCTAGCGAGATGGAGACAGAAGATCTTTGTAGCCCATTGGCCAGTCAACTTAGTCAAATTGATGAGCTCCAGGGTCAGTTCCTGTCTCTGAAAAATTACAAGGAAAATACCTACCACCTGCATTCATCTCCACATGCATGCGCACCCACACACATTTAGATATGGGAATGCCATATACCTCATAAACACATGCACTTCCCCCCACAAAGACAGGGCCATGTTCGTCCTGGAAAAGAAAAGTGTGGAATATGAAACACATTTGAGATAAGATCTAAAGATACTATGTGTAGGACTGATGTAATGATCAGTCTATCTCTCCAGAAACAAAACTCCTGGTGTGGCATCAACAACGATTTCCATAATGTGCACACCCGTGAAAATGCTGGTTTTGGATAACAAAATTTTAGAAACGCACTGATCAAAGCTCTGATATAGTTGGGCTATAGTTGTTTGAAGTGCAGCACCACGAATAGAAATGTCCTGATACATAAATCAGGAATGTTAACGGGTCTGATAATAAAGCAATAGTAGGTTGTAGAGCAGAGAGTGTGTCCTTATAACTCAGGAGGGCAGTGGCTGGATGCCCAGGGTTTGTGTCTGCGCACCTGTCCTCCTCCATCCTGAGCTTTGAGATCAATGGCAACAGAAGTCTGTTTTAATTCAAGATCAGGACTTAGCCAACCAGTCTCTGGCATGACAGGCGGGGCGGGGGATACTAACCACTATACTAACGAGTAGCTTTGAGCCAACCAGTCACTAATAACCAACAGTACAACAGTTCAATTACGTTCTCCTTTAGTGAGGTTCATTGTGAATTTCTTTCAAATGCAAGTATTCACAGAAACAAAATTTCCCCAAAAGTAAGCATTCCACAGGGCTACTAATACTCCTCTCTTTGATGCTAAAGTGTATTAAAAGAGCCACTGTCTGGTCAGTTCATACAAAAAGACTTCCTAAAAAAGTTTTGCAAACTTTTCATCCCACACGAGGTTCTCAATCTACTGAACTGTGGAAAGGGTTCCGAACATGGCTTTCCCCCTTTGAGGGTCTGATTCGTGCTTGCAGCTTCTAATGGATCTGATGCACGTGGAATAAAGCATACACTGCCGGATTTCCCAGCACGATGGGATGGATGCCTTGGCTCTTCCTTAGTATGTTCTGGGTAGTTTCCGTTGGAGAGGAAGGGTCCTCTGCACTGGAAATAATCCCCAATTAGAATATTTGCTTGTTTTTCATCTCAGATCTGCAAACATGTGGGAAAGGAGGAAAAAAACCATACAAATGTTCAGTTATAGACTCTGCCAGTGTTAAACACCAAGGAAGTAGGAATTTTTAAATCCGTGTTCCAGGCAGAATCCCTTCACGCTTTTATACAAATATTTCATATGTGACCATTGGAAGACTTCCATCCATCTGTTTCTACTCAATAGTTATTGATCATGTTTTTCTATAAAATATATCATAAGCCTTATACCCCATAACATAGAAATTAATGACCTCAGCTGTCTGCATCATTATTTAAAATCTCATTCAAAGGTAGATGCAGTACCTGATCAATTTTTTTGTTAGATACTTATTCTGCGGAGACAGGATGCTTCAGCAAATATGCCCATGTTTGGGGATGGTATGATAGGCAATATTGACGCTCTCAGTTCACATAATGCGCTTTGTCAAAACCTGCAGACTATAATCCAAGTAGTCCTGAGCGTTGCTCTAAGACTTGACACATCTGAAACCAAACAGTAAAGGAAAACCCTTCCTTGTCTCGTCCTAATTAATCTATATTGCCTTCCTTTCATATATATATATATATTTTCTAGTTTAAGCTGTGATTGTTTCTCACATTGGTGATTTAGGATACATTCAAAACAGATTCTTCTCTCCGCTTCTCCTCCCTGCCAACCCACACAGCATCCCCCTGCTAGGATAATCACTTAAAAGGCAGGCTTTGCTCCTGTTTCCTAGGAACAAACGGCTCCATTTGACAGTAGAACAAAGTTCCGTCTCTCTGGCTTGATTTTAAATTTTCTGCTTTGTTGTAAACAAAGCTACTTAGTTTTGTGAGCATCTCCTTCACATAGAAAAAGGCATTTGGAAGTGACTCTTAATCCTTTCCCTCCTACTGGGTTGCCTTCTCCAGCCTCAATATGAGAGTTTGCCGCCAGTCTTATTGTATCTTGCTATGCCATGTTTGGAAAGACCTGCTTTTTTGTAGGAGGGGTAGTTCTGGGGTAGATGGGAGGTGGGAGGAGGAGCAGGGAGAAGTGGCAGGAGGGTAAACTGCAGTCTGGATGTAATGTATGAGAGAAGAATAGAAGTTTAAGGGGGTGAGGGAGAGAGAGGGAGAGATGAATCTGTATCTTTCCTTAACTGGACACGCTTGTTACTTTTCCTCTTCCACTTTCCCATTTCTCATGGCCAAGCTCTCAGTAATTAAGATCCTTGTTATCACTCACACCTGTTGTGTCATTTTCAACCTCCATAATTTACTTTTACTAATCCCATGTTATTTGGAATAAGATACATGTGGTTATTTTATAAACTATTAAACTCGAATGCCAGAAAGAATTCATGTATCTCTTAGTGTAAAACACAATTCCATGAACCCTAGAATTAATTTATTAATTTATTGACATGCTTATTATAGGTGCCTTGACAACTTTTTGAGTCAGCAACTGTGCTACACTCCAGAAATAGATTTTAACAGGGAATAAGAGCAGGCAAACTGTGAGATGAAAATTCACAGACTCCATGGTCAGACACACTTTGCCTGCAACCCTGGTTTTTCTACTTGCTATTTCTATTAGGGACCCTACTTTGATTGTGTTATGAGAGGGAAGAACACCAATCTCAGAATGTCAGAACTTCCTGAGATACATAATTTAAAACTTTGAACAGATAGTACCAGGCCACTAAATGTAAGCTATTTCTTCATCCTGTCTTTCAATCTAATTGAACTATAGACAGCCTACCAATGAAGCCAGGGCCAAGGAGAAAGCTAGGAAACAAGATAACAACTACTATAATAGACCCATTTACAAGGTAGCTGGAAATCAAACAAATATATTTTATTCTGACTTTGGACTCTGAAAGTGTCTGTCCTAATTCAGCTATTTCCTCTGGGCTGAAAATTAGCAGCATCATCTTGAAACAGGGTACCTGTGCTGACATGTTGACTAAGGACAAAGTCTTGGTAAAGAAATCAGTTGACTAATACAGATAAAAGATAGGTTTATGGGAACAATAATGATGACAGCACATTCTAGTTGAAGGAAGAGAGAGGGTCAGGAGATTCAAGGGACCATCACATTCAACTGTGAAAGATAGTAACCATATTTTATTTAATTTCACCTTTCCTAAATACCAAGCTCTGTTAGTAGTTTGTAAACTAATTAAAATATATGACTTGTAAAAGAAAAGATCTTAGTTGAACTCAGTAGACCACAAAGACAAACAAAATACATCAAAATATGAGGGATACTTGTTATGAAGAACAGAGGTCCACCTGGAGTGGGAGAGAATGAGAGAGCATAATGAGGAGTGAAATGACCAAAATATATTATATACACGGAAAAAAATATCAAAGAAGGGCAAAGAAATCAACAAAAAAAACCTCCTAATACCTCAAATATTCAACATATTTCATTAGTAACCTAGAAAGTCAAAGGACAATTTACCTAGTAAATAAAGGCTTTCTTTCTTAAAACTATAGGTTGACAGTCTCTGTAAACTTTTCTACTACATTGACCCTCTGTTTTCTCTCCATTGATGTTAGGGTAATTTTATTAAGTCTTAGTATGTTAGACATATTATGTATATTTTCTTCTTGATTCTCTCTTTAGTCCATCAGTTTAGATCATTGTGCTTTTTATTCTATATCAGTTTTTTTTTTAACATGTGAAATCTGTCAACATTTAGGTAACTATTTCTGAGAATTGTTTCTTATGGATTTTCAACTCCATTATTATCAAGGTAGTTTAACATTTATCTCAGACAAATGAGAGGCAAACAGACCTTTATTCTTTCCTCTCTGATGCACATGCTACATTATACACAGGATAAAGGTACCACCCTCCCTGAAATCAGCAAATATTTAACTCTCAGATTTACAAATTGTGAGGAATTACAATTACAAAGAAGAAACAAAGGATTGGCATATTACCCTGGTTGTACAGAGCAAAATCCCAGATGCTTGCTATGCTGGTGTGGGACAAACTCATGAAGTCTAAAATGAAGCAGGAGGTGACAGCCATATATAGTGACAGAAGTCCCATGGGCAAGCTTCTACATGGATGATTGCCAGAGACAAAAGTTAAAGTTCAAGAGCTCAGACAAGCAGTCTTTGCAGCATAGCAGATTTAACTGTGGCAAGTTAGAAGAAAAAGAACGGATTTGACAAGTTTTGCAGTTACTTCTCAGCAGCTCAAAAGCAATCTCATTTCTTTTTAAAAAAATCTGACATATGGACCTCATAAGAGAGTACTTCTACTTAATAAGGAGAAAGAAGAAGAAAGAAGGAAAGAAAAAATCTGGCATTAGAGAAATTGGAAATTTTTGTTAACTTTACCAACAATGAACATTAAACACACAGACTTTAACTCTAGATTAACATGAGTCCTCCCATAAACTGACTATTTCTTTAGTCTAACAATACAGTACAGCTGACCTTCAACAAAAAATTACAATACATATAAAAGTCAAGGTAAAACATCATCATAACAAACAAAATAATCATTAAAGGACCAGGCTTACATAGTTCATAAATGCTGAAAATATGCAACATATTGTTTTTAAAGACCAGAGTTAATATTTAAATGCAGGGAAAGGAAAAAGTGGAAAACATGTGGGTAACATTCAATAGAAATAGAATAAATCATCAAGAATCAGATGATAACAGAGAAATTACAGATGCAGGAAAAAAGTGAAGAATATTTTTGATATTATTAAGAGAGATCATGTAAAAATGAATTAATCTTAAAGATAAAGTGATTGAAATTTTCTAAACTGAAACAAGAGCTTAAATAATAATGAATGGGTGGAAGAGAATGTCTGAGTGGTATAGAATGGCGACTTGAAAAAAAACAGAGAAATAACAGAATGCTAAATACTTTTATAGACACAATGTCTTAAATTGATAAATATTAAAGCTAAATCCTAGTAAATATCAGAATATATGTTTTGATATCTGGATCCTAAGCAAAACTTATAATAAACAGGAAGGTAGTTGAAGAAGATCATAACGTTCTGTTAAGAAAATCTCATGGCATTTGCTGTGCCTGCTTCACAGGAAGCCGACTCCATGAGAGGAACCAACACAAGTCGCAGTTCCATATGAGAACATGAGCTTTGTGCTGTAAGAGATGGGGTCGTCACTACAGACTACTCTGAGGGTTTCCCGAAGAGTTGACCCAGATGCTTACAGTATTATTGCTTTCTGTTGCTATAGTAAAACACTACGGCCAAGGCAATTAGTAAAGAAAGCTGTTAATGGGGCTTGTGTTTCCAAGGGCTTAGAGTCATTATGGCAGAGCGGATGCATAATGGTAAGAACCGCTGAGAGCTCACATTTTGATCTATAGCAGGAGGCAGAAAGCACACCGTGGATGGTGTGAGGCTATTCAAACTTCATGACATACTTCCTTATGACATACCTCCTAACATACCTCCTCATGACATACTTCCTCATGACATACCTCCTAACTTAACTCCTCATGACACACTTCCTCATGACATACCTCCTCATGACACACATATCTCCTCATGACACACTTCCTCATGACATACCTCCTCATGACACACATACCTCCTCATGACATACCTTCTCATGACATACATACCTCCTCATGACACACTTCCTCATGGCATACTTCTCATGACATACATGCCTCCTCATGACATACCTTCTCATGACATACATACCTCCTCATGACACACTTCCTCATGGCATACCTTCTCATGACATACATGCCTCCTCATGGCATACCTTCTCATGACATACATGCCTCCTCATGGCATACCTTCTCATGACATACATGCCTCCTCATGACATACCTTCTCATGACATACATGCCTCCTCATGACATACCTCCTTAGGCCAGCTTCACTACCTACTACTTTCGAAATAGTTCCACTAACTGGAGAAACAAGTCAAACTTACAAGCCTATGGTAGAGAGTGGCAATACACAGTGGCATTAACTTGGACTTAGTAACAGTATAGAACTTTGAAAAATAGCACAATCATGCCCCTAAAGCAGTATGTTATGAGAAGGCACAGAGCTACCTCAGAAAATCAGACATGTTTCCGAGGGAACAGTTCATGACAATAGGTTGCCAAGAACTCCTCTATTTTTCCTCACTCTACTGCCTGAAAGACTCAGTTGACTCCACTATTGATCCTAAGAAGATACCTGCTCCTCACCTGATACTAAGAGCATATAATGAAGATGAGGACAATGAGGGCTCCAGTGCCTCCAACCAAGCCTGAGTTCCACCAGCTACAAGATTCTCTGTAAGCATATGTGTTGTTTCTTCATGCCCATTGCCCCAGGCAGGTGAAGCCCAAAACCATGCAAGTCATGGCACTACCGCCCTTGCCCCAAATTATATCCTACCCCTGGTATTTCCTATCGAAGACATAGGCTCCTGGGTAGCATTATTGAAGGGTATTTAAACAGAAAATACATCCATTATATTGCCCAAAGCCAACAGCTGCCTGATTAAACATCTATGATGAAGAAGTTGGAATAAATGAGATATAAGAGGGAGCAATGAAAATACCCAACTTGAGTTTTCTTTCCCAGTTAGAAATCCCAGAAGGTCATATAAATGCTCATAAAGAACTCAAAAAAAAAAAGAAGTTTTCATTTCTAGCTGACCTTTTTTTTCCATTTAAAAAGCATTAAGTAAAGACTAAGGCTACTTTGGAAAAGGTCTGGATTGGCACTGGGTCTAGCCCTCATCCTATATGCTACTATATAGAAATTTAGGCTGCCCATCCCTCGCCAAACAATATCAGCTTACATATAATTGGAATTTTAGAAGATTAAAAAGGACAGAAATTCTCAGAATGCATAATGGCCAAAGCTTATCAAATGCTCATGGATGCAGCTTCCCTGTGTCTAAAAGATGTTATCGAGCAGCAGAAGTCCTGGTCCTCTGGCTCTTATAGTCTTTCTGGAAGCTTTTCTGTGATTTTCATGATTCAAATATCAGTAATACCTAATTTCAACAATCCCTAACAATGTCAACAATACATGCACACTGTCGCTGGCAGCTGACACACCCAAAGGGACAGGGAAATTTTTATCTCATACAAAGAACTAGAGGCAGTTATTGTGTGCCAGGAGACAAAATGTATTTTTTACAAGATCCCCATTAGGTTTTCCAATCCCAAGTGGTCAGCACTAAATGCATATACATGTGAGTAAGGCATTAAATGGACACAATTAAGTGTGTGTGTTTGTGTTATGAATTTGAAAGAAAATGTGGAGCATGGGAGGATTTGGAGGGAGAGAAAGAGGGACAATGCTGTAAACACACTACTTATGTATGGATTTCTCAAAATAATAAATAAGGAAGTTTCTCAAATTTGATTAAATTTATATATTGCACTTTACATATAATAAGCAGAACAGACTCTAAGTAGGATAAATTCATATGCTCACATTATAACACATTCTAATACATACTAAAGAACTTTGAAACAGCAAGGATGTAGACGTTCATAATTTACAAGAGGAACTAACTAAATACATAGACTTTTCACACCAAACCCTAACCAGCAAAGCATCCACATATCCTCCTGTCTATGAACATGGTATAGATTTATACTTCTTAGGTTTTAGACATAAAGTATAGGAGTTCTAATATAACATCTGTTTTACCTATGGATTCTTGTATTTTATGCTCTTATAAATGTCATTTTAATTAAGATTTATATTACTCGATTACTCTCTCTTCCTGTGCTGAGATCGGAGACGGCTCACACTGGTAGGGCTGTGCCCGCCTGGCGGTAAGCTCCCCGCGGGCCTCTTTGTTCTACAGGACACTGCACCCTTACCCCATCCTCCCACCCCACCCCCGCAAGATCACCCTTTCCTTGGTGGGGCTTTGGTACCCCAGCACTCTCTCTTCCTGTGCTGAGATCAGAGGCAGCTCACACTGGTAAGGTTGTGAAAGCCTGGTGGTAAGGTCCCTGCAGGCCTCTTTGATCAACATGACCCTGCACCCCGCCCCCGCAAGATTGCCCTTTCTTCTGTGGGGAATTAGAACCCCAGGAATCTCTCTCCCTGTGCCGAGATTGGAGGTACAGAAGGATCGGAAATCCAGACAGGACTTCCTCTTGTGGCAATTAAAAAATGGGGTAATGATCTGAACCGAGAATTCTCAACAGAAGAAATTCGAATGGCCAAAAGATACCTAAGGTCATGCTCAACTTCCTTAGCGATCAGGGAAATGCAAATCAAAACAACTTTGAGATACCATCATACACCTGTCAGAATGGCTAAAATCAAAAACACCAATGATAGCCTATGCTGGAGGGGATGTGGTGTAACGGGAACACTCATCCATTGCTGGTGGGAATGCAAACTTGTGCAACCACGTTGGAAATCAGTGTGGCGGTTTCTCAGAAAATTGGGAATCAACCTACCTCAGGATCCAGCAATACCACTCTTGGGAATATACCCAAGAGATGCCCAACCATACTACAAAAGCATTTGTGCAACTATGTTCATAGCAGCATTATTTATAATAGCCAGAACCTGGAAACAACCAAGGTGCCCCTCAATGGAAGAATGGATCAAGAAAGTGTGGAATATATAGACATTAGAGTACTACGCAGCAAAAACAATGACATCTTGAATTTTGCATGCAAATGGATGTAAATAGAAAACGCTATCCTGAGTGAGGTAACGCAAACCTAAAAAGATGATTGTGGTATGTATTCACTCATTAGTGGACCCTAGCCATAAAACAAAGGACACTAAATTGATAGCTCACAAGCCCAGAGAAGCCAAATATCAAGGCAAACCCAAAGAAAATCATATATAGATCTTCTTGGAAATTGGAAGCAAACAAGATTGCCAGGCAAAAGGTGGGAATACGGGGGTAGGGATAGAGGTGAGGGTAGGGGGCGGGGGGTGGGGAGAAGGAGAAGGGAGAAGGGAAGGACTGGGGAGAGA
>PVIU01020807.1:0-18536 GCA_004026605.1 Ondatra zibethicus | reverse complement strand
CGCCAGAACTCTCATTGTCCCAGAGTCACACTGATGAATATCTTGATCACATCCATTGAAATTTCGTCCGATGGATGGAGATAGAGACAGAGACCCACATTCACACCAGAGCAATGAATTGAGCTCCCAAGGTCCAGTCGAAGAGCAGAAGGTGGGAGAAGATGAGCAAAGAAGGTAGGAGCGCGAGGGTCAGGACCACCCACTGAGACAGTGTGCCTGATCTAATGGGAGCTCACCAAACCCAGCTGGACTGGGACTGAATGAGCATATGATCAAGCTGGACTCTCTAAATGTGGCTGCCAATGAGGGCAGAATGAGAAGCCATCAACAATGACACTAAGACCTATCTCCTCTGCATGTATTATCTTTTGGGGAACCTAGTAGATTCGGATGCACACCTTCCTAGGACTGGATGGAGAGGGGAGGGCCTTGGACTTCCCACAGGGCTGGGCACCATGCCCTCTTTTAAGGAAGCAGTGGGAGGGGGGGAACGGGAGGGGACTGGGAGAAGGGGAGGAAATGTAAATTCTTTTTTTTTGGAAGGGGAAAAAAATAAAAGAATATGGGAAAAAAATAAAAAGAATAAAAAAATATATGAAATAACAAAAAATATTTATATTACTCATTTCAGAACTTAATACTATTTAGTAAGATTTAATTAATAAATATCCTTATTCTTAGCCATGAACAGATGTATGTCTTTATCTGATATCCATTTATTCTGCCCAATGGCTGAGCAGAAACGTTTCATCCTGATGATCCTCTACTGATCATAAATTTCTTTAGCATCTATGTACTGGAAACAGTTCACAAAAGCATGTTTTTTTTCTGAAAGGTATTTTGATCTGGTAAAGAAGTGTAGTTTAACAGATACCCTTTTCTGGACTTTAGTATGTTATGCCATTGTTTCCAACTTGAATTATAATTGAGAAAAATATACACTGTCTCTTTCGTCTTTGTTCTTTAAAATCTGCCTTAAAGAATTTTTTTTCAGAATATTTTTGTAGATTTCCTCCTGTTTATTAAGAAGCTCAGGGTAAATAACGTTGCATCATCTGTGCGTTGTTCTACTTTATTTTTCTAGGATAACCTTCCACAAGGTATACTCATCAGGAAGTTACCATACAGCTTGGAATGACTGCAAACTCATCACCTCTTGCCTCAGCTTCCACTACTACAGCCAATTTGAAAATACTTCTTTAGACACATATTTTAAATATTTTGTGCCACACTCTCCTTTGGGGACTTGGTTTCTTTACATATTTAGTGAGGCAAAGATTTTTTTACTCTGTACATAAAAGACTGTTTTTTTTCTTAAGTCTTTCATTTTTAAATTCATGTCTTCAATTATTTCTTCAATTCAGTATTTTTTTCAGGACCCCTCTTTCTGTGGCATCAGATGGTTTCCTTGCACACATATGTTGAACAATGCTTTGCTGAACACTCAGTGGAGACCCTCTGGGAACCTTCAAGGTCCACCCCTCTATCATTGTTTTAGAGAAAGCGCCGGCTCTGGCAGAATTCTAATTCCCTTCTGCATGACTAGAAGCATTCTGTAAGCGGAAGGTGAGATGGTTGTCACATTCTTATAAGAAACTCTCTGGGCTTGTCTCGTGTAAGAATGAAAAGCAAGGAACTGATCTATTTCCAATACGTGGTTGGTATTTAGGTCAAGGACAACGAGATTCTCTGAGAATTAGAGAACTATTCTCAGGTGAATACATCCAAGTATGCACAGAGGACATACAGAACAAGGATATGAAGGAACCTGTAGAAAGAACAGATACTATGTCTGCATGATGGACTGCAAAAGACAGGCCTGGCATTTCTGACCATAGGAGGGATAACACGGAGAGACCCCTGCAGCTGTACCTAAGCAAGGTATCACATGCGGTTTCTAAATACCTGAAAGTTCTATCCTTCAATTTAATTCTTTCCTTATTTAATTAATTTCAATTCAGTAGACTAACTTTGTCCCACTGCACTCTCTCTGACTGGCCTCGGTTTCTGTTTTTGTTTGTTTGCTTCTTTCGATGTGCTTTCCACAGCACACGTTGACCTGGAGTTGGGATTCTCAGGGTTTTAGGCTTTGGAATGCTCATGCTTTTCAGATGTTTAGTGTATTTCTTTACCTCTTTGTCCTCCCACTCTACCTTCAGCTGCGGCCTTATATCCTGTCTTCATCTTTATTGTTTCCCCTTCTATGTAATTTTCATGTCTCTATTTCTTTCTTGTTGTTCTATTATTAATAATTGGTGTTACTCTACTCATTTCCCTTCTGCTCAGTAAGATGTTAAAAATAATATCTTAGTACATTCCACATGATCCTTGTTCCTTTCCTTGTTCTGGGTTGTTAGAGTTTAAAGAGTGATTGTATTTAAATGGCTATCACTATGTAATTCAGAGGGAGTGATGGATGCATGGGAAAAGTTGAGAGAATGGGATAAGGTGGAAATGATATGATACATATAGTACAAAAAATGCAAAAAATAAATAAATGTTATAAAAAAGATCTAAAACATTCAGAAATCACTTCCAGAATTAATAAAATAAGGAAATAAGGAAATCAATATAGTTTATAAAAGATGAATTCAATAAAGGTCTGTAACTAGAGGTTTCTCATCCTGCCCGGTCCCACAGAGGCTTTTAAATAACCACTGTGAGGTTAAATATTAATTAAAAACTCTTTGACTGGTGGCTCAGGATTCTTACTGGCTAGTTCTACATATTTAAATTAATCCATATCTGTTCATCTCTGTATTTCCATGTGGTTCATGGCTTACTAGTAATGTTCTGGCATCTTACTCCTCGGGTGACTGATGGTGTCTCCCAGACTGCCTTCTTTCTCTCCCCAGCTCTGTTTGGATTTCATGCCCAGCTATATTCTGCCCTGCCATAGGCAAAAGCACCTTTATTTATCAACCAATAAAAGCAAAACATATTTGCAGCATACAGAAGGACATCTCATATCAAAGGTCTTTGAATGTTTTAATAACTCACACTAAAAGCTTGACAATAAAAATCTCAATAAGGCAAACTTTTAAAAAGATCATAGAAAATTCTCATCAATAAAATGAATAAAGTGAAAGACAAAATATCAGGTAGATGAATTGTAACAGTTAGACAATGGCAAAAATAAACTAATAAAAAGCTACAAATACACCATATGTGGTCTAGGGGATGCCATTAAAAGTTTAAATCTGTGAATCATGAGCACAGACAGAGAAAGGAATAAACTAAAGGAATAGATTGTATATTAAATAGAATCATCGCAGAAAACACTCCAAATTTAGAGAAAAAGATGGCCATGAAGATAACAGAGGGTTTAAAATACAAGAGAAGACCACAAAAGAATTTATCCGTACAATATTATGATTAAAGCACTAAATATATATAGAAAAATAATGTTGCAAGCTACAGTAGAGGAGCATCAAATCACATATGAAGGCAAAATTTTCAAGAGCAAATCTAAAAGCCAGAAAGGCATGGAACTATGCACTTTAATTTCTAAAACACAGTGATTTCCAGATAAGATAAACTATCCAGAAAAGCTTCCATCAGACTGGGGAGAAATAAAAATGTTCCATAATTAACATAGACTAAAAAGAGAAAGAAAGTCACCATTCCAAAAGATAATTTTCAGTTCAGGAATATTATACACTGAAGAATAGTAGCATTTTCACACAGTACAAAAAAGAATAAACTGAACTAGGAGACCAAGTAAGCAAATGAGGAATAAGAAAATACCAATATGGTTTTAAAAAGTACAAAATGAAAAGACTTACAACATACATTTTAATAACTGGATGTTGATGGTATCAATTTTTAATCAAAAAAGATATAGACTATATATAAGTTTGCTGTTAAAAAATAACCATCTCTTTGTTTTGAATTTTGTTTGCTATTGTTTGTTTGTTTTAATGTTCATGGGTATTTTATTTTGTTTTCTTTCATTTATTTGTTTTTGTTTTGTGTTCTTCTTTTGGCTTTTCAAGACAGGTTTTCTTTCTGTAGCCCAGGCTGTCCTGGAACTCACTCTATAGACCAGATTGACTTTGAACTCAGAGATCTGTCTGTCTCTGCCTCTCAAGTGCTGGAATTAAAGATGTGCACCATCTATCTGTTGATGATAAAGAACATATTTTACTGGCAAAGATAAGCACAGCCTTAGGGTGAAATGATGGGAAAATGTATTCCAAGCTAGGGGAAGTAGGAAGTAGGTCATTGTTTGTACATAATAGACTTCAGATAAAAATTAGGCTGAAGGAATGAAGAAAGTCACTTCATGATGAGTGACAGAAAAATCCGTAAAGACTCTATTATAA
This sequence comes from Ondatra zibethicus, assembly GCA_004026605.1. Classification (NCBI taxonomy): domain Eukaryota; kingdom Metazoa; phylum Chordata; class Mammalia; order Rodentia; family Cricetidae; genus Ondatra; species Ondatra zibethicus. The sequence continues at coordinate 14,211 of PVIU01020807.1, read as the reverse complement.
CTCTAACCACATCCACACTGAAACATAAGAGCATCATATCTTATAGAACAAACGTTACTGGATGTAAAGGCACAAACTGACTTCAACACATGACTGTCACTAGTAGATATGGCATCCAGGAAAATAAAGAAGTCAACATTAAATGAAATTACAGCTAAAATGGGCTCGACACACATCTACTGAATACACATTCTTCTCAGCAGCCTCAAAAGCTTTCTCTAAAGCAGATACTGTTTTAGTTTATTAAACAGGACTTAACATATATAAGAAAATTGAAATATTTCTAACATTCCATTTGATCACAAAAGAACCAACATCTAGAGAAACTATAGAATATGCACCACCTCCAGGAGGTTGAATAACACACTATTAAATGATTAAAGACTCAGTCAAGAAAATTTAGAAATATCTGCATTTGAATAAAAATGAAAACAAAATATAACAAAACCTGTAAGGCAGAATGAAGACAATCCTAAGAGGAAATTTTAATGGTGTACATAGAGGCCTTAGAAAAAAAGAACAAGTCAAAAATAAAGTCAGGAAAGGGAAAAACAATAATGAAGATAATTGTGAAATTAATGAAGTGAAAATAAAATAATCACTACAAAGAACCAAAAAATTGAGCCTTAAAAATCCAAAATTCAATCAAAAATTTAAAAAGATGGAGAAAACAAAATTAAATAAATACAAATTAATAAAATTAGCTATGAAAAGGGAGACATTATAATCAATAATAATGAAACTCAGAGGCATGTTAATAAGCACACTTTGAAAATATATACAACACAAATTGGAAAATCTACAAGAAACAGATATATTTCTATCTCCATTTAATCTAACAAAATTAAATCAGAGGATAAACAACTTCAATAGTTCTTTAATGACCATTGACATTAAATCAGTAATAAAAAATTTATTTCAATTGAGCAAAGTCCAGTTCTGTGTATTCACTGCTAAATTCTGAGGAGGCCTTTAAAGATGAACCAGGACCAGGCTCCTTAAACTATCTCATAACATAGAAAGGGGAGGAGCTTTCTTATGAAGCTATTCTTGCACTAATACCAAAACTAATAAAGAAAACACAAAATATAAAATTATAAAAACAAAATATAAAATAATCTCTCTGATGAGTATAGATGCAAACATGCTCAATAATATATTTGTAAGCAAAATTCAACTATGGATAACAAATCAGTAAAGGCATAAAGAGGTGGCCATCTTATTTGAAGACAAAAGACTGTGTCTCAAAAGATGATGTGCAAATAGCCAACAGATTGAAAATAATTTTAGCATCTTTAGTCATGTTGGTTCTTTGAGAAAATCAATAAGATAGACAAACCCTTATCCAAACTAACTAAAAGACAGAGAGAAACTGTCCAAATTAACAAAATCAGAAATAAAAAGGAGCCATAACAACAGACACTCAGGAAATCCAGAGAGTCATAAGTACATACTTAAAAATCCTGTACTCCACCAAATTGAAAAATCTAAAAGACATGGATAATTTTTCAATAGGTACCACTTACCAAAGTTAAACCAAGATTAGATAAACAATTTAAATAGACCTATAACCACTAGTTAAATAAATCAGTCATTAAAAGTCTCTCAACCATGAAAAAATGTTCCAGGGCCAGATGGTCTTAGCCCAGAATTCTACCAGACATTCAAAGAAGAATTAACATCAATATTCCTCAAATTATTCATTAAGTAGAAACAGAAGGAACACTGTACAATTTTATTAGGCCACAGTTACCCTGATACCTAAACTACATAAAGATTCAATAAAGAAAATTACAGATCAACTTTCTTTATTAAAACAGGTAAAAAAATACTCAATAAAATGTTTGCAAACTATCTAAGAACACATCAAAAAGGTCATTCATGAGGATCAAGTAGACTTCATCCTAGAGATACAGGTATAGTTCAATATATGAAAATCCACCATATTTTTAAAAAATGAAAGATAAAACCTGCACAATCATCTCATTAGATGAAGAAAAGACCTTTGGCAAAACTACCCCTCCTTCATGATAAAAGTGTTGGCAAGATTATGAAAGAAATGGTCATACCTAAACAGAATAAAGGCAGTTCACAGCAAGCCTACAGTCAACATCAAATTAAATGGAGAGAAATTCAAAGCGATTCCTCTAAAATCAGGAATAAGACAAGGCTGCCTACTCTCTCAATATCTATTTAATACAGTACTTGAAGTTCTAGCAAAAGCTGTAAGACAACTGAAGGAATTCAATGGGATAGCAATTGGAAAGCACAGAGTGAAAGTTTCATTATTTGCCAATGTTATGATAGTATACATAAGTAATCCTAAAAATTCTACCAAAGAACTCCTACAGCTAATAAACACTTTTAGCAAAGTAGCTGGATCCAAGATTAACTATCAGTAGCAATTCTATACATGAATAACAAATGGGATTGAGAAAGAAATGAGGGAGCGTAAATCATAATCAGGATACATTGTATGAGAAAAGAATTTATTTTCAATAAACGTAAAAACACAGAAAAAAAGAACATTTGTATGTGCTTCTATATGTGTACTTCTGTGTGTGTGTGAGAGAGAGAGAGCAAGACTGAGAAGAGATAGGGAATAAAAAGGGACTAATGGAAAATTAGAGAGGGAAGAAGAAAAGGAGGGCTATGTGAGACTGAATATGGCCAAAGTACATGATGCAATTAAAAGAAATTGTCTTTATGGAGCTCAACATTTTATATCATATATATATATATATATATATATATATATATATATATATATATATAAACTTACTGAAAATGTCAAAATATTCAAATATGTTTAAAAGTATAAATAAAAAACAAAGCTTCAAAAGACAAAGTGTGAAAACATAGTTGTATGTTTCGCTATATTACTGGAGTAAAATCATTAGATTGTGCTATTTTCTTGTGGGAAACACATGCTAATGTAAAGCTGATATAAAACAAGCTGCTATGTTTTAGTGTACAATTTTAGAGCATTGTATGCACTTCTAATATCATACCTACCAGCCCTGAATGTTTCTTTGTGTTAATTTCTAAGTTCTCCCTTTTATATTTCTGAACCTCTGTCTCTCAGGTTGTCATTAATATACTTCCTATCACTGTAAATGGATTTATAGTTTCTTGAACTTTATATAAATGAAATAATACTCTGTATATATTTGGTTAGTATGGTTATATTTATTTTTATCGATCTCCCCAACCAATGGTTCATTTCCTTTTAAATTGAAGTAGCATTCCATTGCATTGATATGCTAGAAGTATATGATTTGTTTAGGTAAAGAGAAGGCAATGTCAGTAGTAAATCATATTATTTTGATAATGAGTATTTATCTTCCCAATTTTGATCAGACACTGGCCAGAGGACTTAGCTAGGGAAGTGAATGAGATGGAAAAGCTTCATGCACTGGTAGAGTTTACAATTTTGTATTTTTAAAAGAAGAAGTAAATCACTCATATCCAAATAGAAAGATTTGCAAATGTTCTCTGCAGTTTTATTAGCACAGAGTTGTGGCAGACATTATTGCAAATAAAAGAGAAACAGAGCAGATGCATCATATTGTGGATTATATTCACACTTCTAAGACTCTAACAGACTGGTTTAAAAGTAATTGCAGTATTTTATGTTCCACCAGCAGTGTGTGCGAATACTAGCCCTACTGCATCCTAATATTTGCTGTTATCAATGACTTTAATTTGAGCCATTTTAATAGGTACTTAGTGGTATGTCGTTGGGGTTTTCATTGACACCCCTAATGACTAATGATTTTGAATATTTTTTCATGTGATTATATGCCATCTGCAAATAGTCTTCCGTAAAGAATCTGAGAGTCCTCTTTCCTGCAGATCCTGTTGCTATTAGATCTGTATCTGTTGTTAATGGCTGATTTTTCTCCTCATTTGATTTTTTTTTTACCTTTTGAATTGTGATAATTTTAATGGATATCAGATTGTGATGTTTAACTTTTAGGCATGGTTGCTTTCCATACTTAAAAATACTCTTAAGCTTTTTTTTGGGGGGGTGCTATTAGTACTCTTAGGAGTGGTCTGATTCTGTAGGGTTTTGATTTTGTAATTTGTTATCTAGCATGCACATAATACCTTGCATGTATTTAAAGTACTAATTGAATGACAATTTTTCTAAGAAAAACAAGACCTCCTTTTTATTTAAAACTGATTTTATACAATATATTTTGATCCTGTTTCTTTTTTTTTTTTACCTATCTCCTCCTCTTCCCAGATCTTCGTACCTCCCTACCTACTCATCTCTTCCTTTTCTTTTACTTTCTCACTCTCTCTCTCTCTTTTGAAAATCAAACGCACTAAAACACACAAAAATGAAAACCAAAACAAACAAAAACCAGTAAGAAAAGAATGCCAAGCAAAACAGAAAGCCTACAAACTACAACAACAAAACCATACAGAATTCTTTTTGTGTTTACCTGAACTATGGTCAATACAAACAATAACACGCCATTGTAGAACATTGATTTTTCCCTTTGACCAACCAATATCAGTTTCAAACAGCTTCTTGGTTAGAGGCAGGACTCCATGAATACTTCCCCTTCTCAGTGCTGGAGCGCCATATGCCTGGAACCTGTATAGGTCATGTGTATGGTGCAACAGTCTTTGTGAGGTCACATGTATGGCAGTCCTATTGTCTGGAAGAAACTATTTCCTTGGAATCATCCACCACCTCTGGTTCATACCATCTTTCTGCTTCCTTTCCCATAGAGATTCCTAAGTCATGAAGGGAGGGGCTTGATAAAGACATCCCCACTATGAGTTCTCCAAAGCCTCTGATTTTCTACACATTGCCCAGCTGTGTGTCTCCATGTTAGTTCCCATCTTTCCCAAAAAGAAGCTTCCCTGGTGAGGGTTGAGTGAGGCACTGATCTATGAGAATAGCAATATGGCATTGGGAATCTTTTTATTGTTATGTTCTTGTAACAAAATAATGGTGGGTTTTTGATCCTAGGCTGAAGACTTTCTTGTGTCTTCGAACCCCTGATTCCTCAATACAGAACTCTTTCTATGGGTTATAGCCCAAGGCTAGATCTCAGGCTATTTAATCTAAGGCACTGTCACTTCTAATTTCTCCAATCAGTTCTCTTCCCAATCCTAGGTAGCTTTTGAATGGACATGTGGAGATCATGACTGTTTCATTGTAAGAGAACATCTACAGATCTCAGGATCCTCTTTCTAAGCATATTGCTTCTATTTCTAAGTCTTTCACTCCCTCCCCCACAGGTTTTTGGGTCAGGGTTTCTCGGTATAGCCCTGGCAGCCCTGTAACTCAATATGTATACCAGGCTGGCCTCAAACTCAGAGATCCTCCTGCCTCTGTCTCCTGAGTGTAGGGATTAAGGCATGAGCCACAACAGTTTTCCTTGTTCTATATCTTAATTCAATCCTCTTCTTCTTCTCCAAAGTCTGTGTCCTCAACTCTGATATCATGGGTTTTGCCTTTTTTCACCTTCCTGTGCTATATCTGAGAGCCTTCTTCAGCAAAGTACATTAGGAAGAAATCATATTCTCTCAGAGATAGCTGCCCTCGTCATCGGAAGTCCAGGGTTTTAGATATGGTTGGTTCATGACTATTTTTTGCATTGTTTCCAGTGGGAAATCAGTTGACTTCCTGATATTTTGTCTGTAGATGTCTTGCTTGGTTATTAAATTGCTGATTTCACTCTTTCTCATAACCAAAAATTTCTTACTTGAACTTTCTTTTCCTATATTAGAGAATTATTATTTGAATCTTTCAATATTTCAAGTTGGTATCTTAAAGTTTCATAAGATCTTTACACCAAACTCAACATTTTATTACCTAAATTTCAATTATTTAACACTTTATTTAAACATATAGAAAAATTATAATCCCACTCAAAAACCTTCTGAATGTGCATCCTAGCTATAGAACTAAAATTGGTTGGGGAAGGGGGAAATAAATATTCAGTTGCCCAAAGATTTCTAAGCTATGTGAACTGAGAACATGATAGAGTTCTTCCTTTCATCCATCAAAATACAGATCAGAGAAATGTAAGAGCAGGGAAATGGATGGAGCTAGAAAACATCATATTGAGTGAGGTAACCCAGACCCAGAAAGACAAATATCATATGTACTCACTCATAAGCGGCTTTTAGACATAAAGCAAAGAAAACCAGCCTACAAATCACAATCCCAGAGAACCTAGACAACAATGATGACCCTAAAAGATTTAATCTATGTAGGAAGTAGAAAAAGCAAGATCTCCTGAGTAAATTGGGAGCATGGGACCATGGGAGAGGGTTGAAAGGGAGGGGAGAGGAACTAAGGGGAGCAGAGAAAGATGTATAACTCAATAAAATCAATAAAAAAGAAAACATGGACCAGGACTATGAACTAGACAATGAATATTATATTTCCACAAATGCAAAGGAACTTTATGGCAATTACAGGAGCAAGTTGGAAATGAGTACATAAGCTAGTGACATTTTGTTAAAAACCATATGAGCAGAATGAAGAATTTGGGAAAAGTCACTCATCAAGCTTGTCTGCTCTGGAATTCTGGCACTCAGAGTATTTGCTTACCTGGGGATGACCTCACATCTCCATTCCCACTGTGCCTCTTGATGGAGCCAGTGATAACTAAAGCATCTTGTCCCATCCATGCTCCTTGTTTTTACAGGTTCCATGGAGATTTCAACTCTCCAACAAAGCTGAGCACAGGAGCATGAGAATGGTGGTTTATTTGGTATTAGGACATGAAATCAGGCCACATCTAATGTCACATGCTAGGCCATTGACAGGATGGTTTCTGAAGGGGTGCATGTAAGAAATAAAGATCATACACTTGGGTCTACTCACAAAACTTCTGCTTTTATAGCCTAAGAAATTTACAAAATGCATTTTTTAAAACATAGTTTTAGCCTTTCTGTCTCACTGTTTGTTTCTTTAGTTAATAAAATGAACAAAGTATGTGGCATTTACATAGGAAGTCACGGACAGCAAGGCTCACTGAATCTTAGTCACAGTCACTGTCATTGTCAGATCACCATTGCCATTTTCATTTTCTTTAAATTGTGTAGAAAAACCATCAAGAATTGGACATACTGAGAGAAAAACATGATCCAAGCACTAAAGCACCAAATTCAGCGTCAAAGCTCTAGAAATTAATACAGTATACACTGGCTTAGATGGCTTGTTTTACAAATGTTCTTCAGAAATTGATCTTAGTTATGAGTAATAAAGATGTCTTCCCCAAGAAGATACACATAATAGCACTTCAAAGAAATGCAAACAAATCTAACCACTGGCTTCATGAAAGTGATAAATAAACTGAAATGTGATATTCTTGTCATGTTATGAACAATGCCCATCATTCTGAACCCCTTTGCAGATGTCCCATTTAACAGAGAAGTGGACGGAAGCTGGAAGCTAGAAGCTGGTCCTCTCAGTCTAGAGCGAATAGCAGCAAAACAGCTGAGAGGTGCCCTTGGTGTCCAACAAGAATTCATCTTCAAAATTCAGACGCACTCACAGTTAACGAGGTCCACAAATAACATGCTGGCTTAGACAAAAAATGATCCTTGATGACTATAAATGTTAAGATAAGGCTAAATAACTGATATCAAATAGACGGCAATTTTTCCCAAGTTAGGAAACATAATGTAATCGTTAATTTGAGGGTAGAATTCAAATACTTTGTTATAAAAATCTGAAAGCTTTTTTCATTCATCAAAAAGTTAAGAGAACAAGTGACAAAATGAGACCAGCCACTGTAAAATATACTGCAGAAAAAGTATCATTCTAATTAGAGAGTTACAATGAGTTCTTGGGTCTGCAAGTTTTCCTTTATGCCAATGGAAAAGCATGGTTGTTTAGTTAAAAGAAAATAAAAGCATGTATATCTGTGTGTATATGCATATGTATATATACATATATATGGAAATATATAGTAAACATAGTCATAAAAATTGAAATAAGAATAGATTATTCCTTAGTTTATTAGCAAATATTTGATAAAATATGTAAATTAATTCCAAATGTTATTATTAGTGTAACACACATTTTATAACTGATGCTTATCAAGCAGTTATTATATTAAGACTTTTGCATACAGCATGTACATAAGCTATATTACTTCATTAAATAGTCATACTCTCCTCATGAAATTGGTATTTTATTGCACCACTTTACAAATAAAGGAAAGGCACAGAACAACCTAAATCTTGCCCAAGCATACAGTCAGCAAAGGCGATCTTCACCTTGAACTCATGTTGTCTAAGTATTCTACCTCATTAACCAGAGAATTGTGCTGGAAATCAGTTCAGATTGACCTAGGAAGCAATGTATGCTCATGGGATCAACGTTTGATCAACAGCTACCCTATTTCATGACACTCCAGAATTTCTTCCTTGATAAAACTATAATTTAGGACCCATTGATCAACAGCCCCTCCCACTGCCAAGTCATCACAAGTCACCATTGTACTTTCAAAATTTTTAGATGGATTTTGTTTTCAGATTCCACATCACTGAGATCACATGATTGTTGTACTACTGTATCTGGCTTATTTTCCTAAATAGGATCATCATCATTGTCAACTACCTTTTGTAAAATGGCAAAACTTTGTCTTCTTAGTATGTTTGTTTTGTCTATTTAAACACGGAAGAAAATTCACCTCACTCATCTATTTATAGCTTTGTGTTCCAGTTTAATATGACAGCTACTGTTTTTGTACTTGAAATACCTAAGACCTAAGGAATGGAATGGGATTAAGTGGACAAAAGAAACATACTAATTTCAGTTTGGAATATAATTATGGTATTACTTTTTGTATAATGTACAATTATGTTTAGTAAACCACACAAACAGATACTACTGGCATGAATGAAATGTACACATGTGGAGAAAAGCTTAACAGCTACAAGATGGGAGAGAAAAAGCATTCATACAATGTTTATTTCACCATCTTGTCATATTTCTGGATCCTTCAATGTCATATGAGGAATAAAAAACAGGAACTGAAAAAAAAGAAATCAAACACAAAGAAACTGAAATCATAATTACCAATCTTATCCTGTAAGGAAACAAATAAATTAAAATCTGGTATCCATCAGCAAGAGTACAATAAAGACAATGCTGTTAAAGACATCAAAAATAATGAGAGAGCTATAATAATCAAAACAGCATGGTAGAGATATAGTAACTGACATGTTTATCAATGGAATGGAACAATGGACCCAAATATAAGTTACTGTAACCACAGCCACCCCATCATTGATAAAGTTGCTAAAAAGGCATGCTGAAGAAAAGACAACTTCTTCAGCAGATGGTCCTTGGACAACTGGATATCTTATGTAACTCAATCCTTTTCTCTCACACTGAACCAAGATCAACCACCTCGGTACAGATTTGGTACTGTAAGAGAAAAGAGCAGGGAACCACAAAACCATATATAGCCCCAGGTAAGGACTTTCTATAGAGGCCTCTATTCACCTAGGAAATAAGGCTATTCATTAACAAATAAACTTCATGAATATAGAAAGATTTTGTGTTGCAAAAAAAAAAAAGAGCTGGGTGGCACACCCCTTTAATCCCAGCACTCAGGAGGCAGAGGCAGGCAGATCTCTGTGAGTTTGAGGCCAGTCTGGTCTACAAGAGCTAGTTCCAGGACAGGCTCCAAAGCTACAGAGAAACCCTGTCTTGAAAAACCAAAAACAAACAAAGAAAAAGCTATCAATCAAGAAAAAAAAAGATAACCCATAGAATGGAAGAAAATCCTTACAATCTATTCATTGACACAGGATGGATATGTATAACATACAGAAAACACAAATAAAAAACTAAATAACTAAAGTGAACAACCCAGCATAAAACGGGTGATGAAACTAAACAGAGTGCTCAGATGAAGAAAGACAGTGGAAATAAGCAATTTGTTTTTGTAAAAAGTTCAATATCATCAGACTCCAGGGAAATGCACATTTTGAGTTTTCATCTCACCTCAGTCAGACATTTTATCACAAAATCAAATGACAAAATATTGTGGCTAATATGTTGGGTATGGGGAGTACTTCGACACTGTCAGTGGGAATGAAGACTGGTGCAACCATCACAGAACTGAGCTAGAAATTTCCTCCCTGCTTGCTAGTGTCATAGTCCCATCAAATCTAGATAGGCTCTAGGGAAGGGAGCACATTACTAGTAGTGGAATCCTGATGATCATGTATTTTTCTTTCTTTCAGTTTGTTTACATGGTGGATTACATTGACCAAATCGATTTTCATATGTTAAACTATCCTTGCATTTCTAGGATGAAACCTACTTGATCATGATGGATGATTTTTTTTGATGTGTTCTTGAATTCAGATTTCCAGAATTTTATTACTTTTGCCACAATATTCATGAGGGAGATTAGTCTGTAATTCTCTTTCTTTGTTCATCTTTGTGTAGTTTGGGTATCAGGTTGATTGTAGCCTCATAAAAAGAGTTTGGCAACGTTCCTTTCGTTTCTATTGTGTGGAACAATTTGAGGAGTATTGGTACTAGTTCTTCTTTGAAATTCTGATAGAATTCTGCACTGAAATGATCTGGTCCTGGGATTTTTTTTGGGGGGGTTGGAAGACGTTTTAATGACTACAGCTATTTTCTTGACAGTTAAAGGCCAATTAAGTTGTTTGACTGGTCTTGATTCAATTTTGATACCTCTCCAGAAAATTGTCCATTTTTTAGGTTTCCCAATGTTATGGAGTATATATGGATTTTTGAAGTATGACCTAATGATTCTTTGGATTTTCTCAGTGTCTGTTGTTATGTCCACCTTTTCATTTCTGATTTTGTTAATTGGAATATTCTCTCTCTGGATTTTGGCTTTCTTTAAGGGATTTATTGATTTCTTCCAATGTTTTGTTTGTCTTTTCCTCCATTTCGTTAAAGGAATGTTTCATTTCCTCTTTAAGGGCCTCTATCATCTTCATTAAGTTATTTTTAAGGTCGTTTTCTTCTGTTTCATCTGTATTGGGAAGTTCAGGTCTTGCTATTGTAGAACCACTGGGTTCTAGTGGTGCCATATTGCTCCTTATGTTGTTGAATGTATTCTTACACTGTGTTCTACTCACTTGGGTTTGGAATAATTATAGGTTCAGGTGTTGATCTTCCTTCAGTTGGTGCAGATGGAGCCTGTGCCTCCTGGGGCCTCTGATGTGGCTAGGGATGGTGGTGGATCAGCCTCTTCTTCCATTAGGTGTAGGTGAGGGCTATGCCTCTATGGCTCTCTGATGCTACTCTTCTTCCAGTTAGTCCGGGGGCGGGGTGGGGGGGGCTCTGCCTCCAGGGTCTTCTGAAGCAACTGGGATGGTGGTGGAGCAGCCTGACCCCACAGACACATTCTTAAGCAATAAACCTAATATTAGTCATAGGGAAGCCCTTAGTGGCTGTGTCTGTTTGGAACTTCTGCAGGATGACGTTACCTCTCTTTACATGCCCTCCCTCTGTTCTGAGTCAGAACTGTATGCTTCTGTCTTATTACTGCTAGCACTAACTTACAGTGGCCCCTCATGCAACCTCATCATAGTCAGTAGTGGATTCTCCAGTCAGGCACAGTAGAATCTCTAGCCCGCCCATTCCTGACCTTTGTCTCTGCTATTTCTTCATTGTCTTAACTACCGTCTTCACCATTTATTTTTCTCATCTTCACACATAGTCTCAGTGTTATCCTGAAAATGTCAGTGTTCAAGCCCAAACATCTTCCGTATGGTGAAATATAAGATTAATCAAAGATTTGTTTACCAACTTTTACTTTCATCCTGTTTTTAAAGAACACATTGGTACCCATATGTCCCATATAGAATATTTAATAGAGGTTCTGAGTTGGCACTCTCCTGATTAATGTCTATTTTCTCCTCTTCTGTAGATGGATGACTAAGAGTTGGTGGTAGATTCCTGGGATGGGTGAAGGCAAGATTGAATCACTCTGGGTCATAAAAACCATTACCTGGGTCTGTGAGGACTAATTCATTCCTATTGGAAACTGGATTTTGTAGTGAGAAGATGTACCAAAGCTTGGAGGATCCTCTATGGGAAAGATAATCATGTATTGATGACAAAAAAAATTCTATATGTCACAGAATCTGATACATCAACTAGATAATACTGTGAAGGTTTGACTAAGTTCCCTTTCATGCCCACAGTCCTCAAAAAGTGAAGTAAATTTTATGAAGTACGGAATCAAGTTCTTACCAAAGGCAGTCTTTAACATCAGTCCTACTGTTTAAACTCAAATGTTGTTTGCATTAACTGAATTATGAAAACCTATGTTTTATTGCTTCTTACTTTTTTATTTCCCAATTAGAAAACTTAGAAGAATTGAACATACTTGCTTAAACTCCATTAATTTTTACAAGCTTATCACCACAAAAGTGCACATGTAAACATTTTCTTCTCCATGGCTGGTTGCAGAAGGAGCCACTCTAGAGAAAAACCTGTTATCCTTCATCCAGCAGCCCAGTGTAAATAGATGTTTAAATATAGTGCAGGAAGCCAACTGACTGTAGCTGGGCTAAGCCTCAGAACACAGACATTAAGCAGAATTATTTACGTACATCTATTGATTCCTTTGTCCCGTTTAACATTTTATTCAGAATTCAAGTAAACAAGACTGATATAAATGAGGATGTAGGTCAGCAGATACTTGGCATCTATAAAGCCATAGGTTCAATCCCTGGTACACATGGGAGTGGTAATTCTATTCTATTTGATCCCCATAATCCCCATTTTCTACAAGTCTTTTTAATAATTTAACTATCTCTGTTTTCGCACTGTTTCAACCCAAGCATCCTTGAGTTGCAAGGCTTCTCAGTTCCCAGGCTGTCTCAAAGTGCCCACACTCATGGATCAACATTCTCCATACAGCAGTTTATTTCTTCTTTCAGTGGGAGGAGAAACTTATGACTGTGAGCAATGCTTGCTTCCTGCTCTCCTGGGGTAGCCCAATGCCAGATTTCTCAGAAATATTTCTTCCTTTCACTGAACATTCACAAGATTCCTGCTTCTAATATGACCATGATGAGGATAGTCCCCCTCAGTTAGTGCCCCCCCATACAAGAGCTATTACACATATAGTTGTAGTGGATGGTGGTACAGTAAGATCCAACCTCAGGTGACTCACATGGTACCACTTACTTCATGGTGGTAAAAAGTGTTGCTTTCCATCCAAGTACTCTGCATGCATCTTCAAGATGTTGAAGTCCTGTGGAGGCTCAAAAATGTGAGCCTATTTGCACCTTGTCTTAAGGTCAGGGAGTTTCAATTTGCTCAAAGTTGTTGCCGTTCTACCCAGACCTGGTCAGAGAGTTGGAATTTACTTTTATTCCTTCAAGGTCATTGTTTATTTCTACTGCAAACAAAAGTCCCACATAGATTTAGGTCAGAGAGTTCTGCTCTCTCAAGGTTATCATCAGCAGGTGTGGGTAATATCCAGACCTTGAATATCAGGTATAGAGAAGTAGATCTGTTTCTTCCCCAAACAAAAGTCTCAGGATCCCACTAAGTTTCTACTCCCTTAGGGAAAAAAACAGTGGATTCTACCTAAGGAGTAGTTTGCCTATAGAACGGTTTGGTCTAGGGTGTGAGCGTTACTTGTCTTGTTCTAGCAACAGAATACTTAACTAAGAATGTAACCCTCAACCTTCAACTGGTATGTTCATTTCCTTGTATCATGTTAATGCAGTTTTTTAAATCTTATACTTACCATTTCTGGTTGGGGGATTTTAAGCAAATGGAAATTAATTAAACGTGGGCCCTTTTCAGTATTCACTGGAACTCCCTCCCAGAGCTATTCGCCTATATTTTCTGTCTTATTATTATTATTATTATTATTTTATCCAGGAATTTGTTTATTTTTTTTCCATACATTGTTTTGTTTTATTTTTTCCATTCAAGAACATAATTAAAGATAAAAAAAATTTTTTTCCTTTCTTCCCCTTCTCCCGGTCCCCTCCCACTACCACCCACCCCTCCTCCATCCCCCTTCTTCCTTGAAAGAGGGCATGGTGCCCTGCCCTGTTGGAAGTCCAAGGCCCACCCCCATCCCTCCTGGCCTAGGAAGGAGTGCATTCAAAAAGACTCGGTTCTCAAAAAGTTAATACATGCAGAAGAGATAGGTCCTGGTGTCATTGTTTGTGGGTTCTCCATCTGCCAACTTTCGCCGCCACATTCAGAGA
>PVIU01020806.1:0-33149 GCA_004026605.1 Ondatra zibethicus | reverse complement strand
GGTTTCTCTGTGGCTTTGGAGCCTGTCCTGGAACTAGCTCTGTAGATCAGGCTGGTCTCGAACTCACAGAGATCTGCCTGCCTCTGCCTCCTGAGTGCTGGGATTAAAGGCGTGCGCCACCACTGCCCAGCGGGATTTTTATTTTTTTGAGATAGTTTTGTTTGTAGTTTGTGCTTTGACATCTTGATCATCTTGTCCACACTTCCTGAGAACTGTGGGAATTCCTGGGATTACAGGTTTGTGTTACTGTGCTTGACTTACATGTTAGCTTTATAGTGCTCTAAGCTGCTCTCCATTTTATTCTTTCTTGTGGTCTTTAGCTCTCTTCTGTACAGTCATTCTTAGTAAGCTATTAGGCATATTGTTGGTTGATAAATTTTTTTTTTTTTTCGAGACAGGGTTTCTGTAGCTTTGGAGTCTGTCCTGGAACTAGCTCTTGTAGCCCAGGCTGGCCTCGAACTCACAGAGATCCGTCTGCCTCTGCCTCCCGAGTGCTGGGATTAAAGGCGTGCACCACCACCACCCAGCTGATAAAGCTTTTTTAATTTTACTTTTTGTGTGTAGGGGTGCTTTTGTCTATGTGCATGCTTGTACCCCACATACATGCTTAGTGCCAGATGGGACCAGAAGGCAACTGGATTACAGACTGTTATGGGCTGTCATGTGGATGTTGGGAATTGAATCCAGGTTCTCAGAGTTCTTGTCTACTGAGCCATCTCTCCAGCCTTGGTGTTTAAAGCTTTTGCTTTTGCTAAACAGCCCTATTACATAGGCTTAGGCCTACACTAGTAGTTTTGTTGTGATATATTTATTCAGAAAATCTGTATAGTTGGTATACCTGCATGAATAGTTGAAACGGTACATAGAAGAGTGCTATCTGTATTGCTGAAGGATTATTTAGTATTTTTGTTTTGTTTTTCAGTGCCACTGAAGGAGAAGAGGCTTATGGAGGTTAAACTTGGAGAGCTGCCAAGCTGGATACTGATGCGGAATTTCACCCCCAGTGGCATTGTGGGAGCCTTTCAGAGAGGTCAGTATCTTAATGGGTGTGAAGACAAAAGTAATACTCTTGTTTGCTGATTTGTTTTGTATGTGAGTTAATATGGGCCATAAAGGCTTTGGTGTCTTGAAATTTATTGGTTTTGTAGAGGGGGCGATGATGGTGGTAACTCCTGAATTTCTGTATCTGTATGAGCCTATCAAAGGCTGACTGAAGCTGGTATGGTGGTGCACGTCTGGATCTCTGTCAGTTCGAGGACAACCAGGACTGTACATAGAGAAACTCTGTCTCAAAACAAAACAAAGACTGACTATGTGGTCAAGGAATGAGGCTCAGTGAGTAATGCACTTGTTGTGCAAGCATGAGGTCTTGAGTTGGGTTCCCAGTGCTCATGTTAAAAGCAGTGTGTGCCTGTGCTTCCAGCACTGAGGCAGAGATGGGAGGATCCCTCCCTGGAGCTCACTGGCTGCTAGTTAGTCTAGCTAATTGGTCAGCTCCAAGTTGAGTGAGCTCCAAGTTCACCTGTCTCAAGACATGGTGGGGAGAGATATTGCCTGATGCCAACCTCTGCCTCTATACTGTCTCACATCTGTGAACGTGAGCATGCACACACATCTGCACACATACACATCAAAGCAACAACAAAGGCAAGCTTTGAGATGTTTCAGCCTGGGAAATGTTTTATATTTTTTGAGGCTATTAGGCTCAAGCTAGCCTCAAATTTTCCTTAAACATGCCTCAGTCTCCCAGGTAATGGTGCCACCATACCCAGCTAAAAATAATTTTATTGCTTTGGATCAATGCCTCTTAGAGGAAACTGAAAATCCAGGTATGTTTACACACACCTGTACTTCTATCAGTAGGAAGCTGGAGGTAGAAGGATCTGATCTAGAGTTGAGTGTCACCTTTACCAAATATGTTGGCCTGTGAAACATGAGACTCTAGTCTCAAAAAAAAAAAATTGCAAACAAAGAAAGACTTGAGAAAAGAATGAGTTTAACTCCTGGTGGTCACCAGCCTGTATCATGCTCATCCTTCTTCAAGCCTTCCTAAAACATTTTAAAGGGTCCGTCTTGTGCATGTAGTAAGTACAGGATTGGTCAGATCTTTGATGGAGTCATGCATGGCCTCTGACCTCCTCAGAGATACCCATTTTGCTAATTTGGCCACCCCATGTTATTATTCCTGTGAGTTGGTCTGGATTGAGGTTTCCCTACAGTTCTCCCCTCAGAATAGTATGCCTTTTGCCCCTATGTCTATTTACAACTGCCCAGGAAACTAATGTGGCCTATGCTCATAGCTCCTCTCAGGCAGTCCTTGCTATTTTAATTTTTTTTCTTCTGGTTTTTCAAGGCATTGTTTCTCTGTATAACTTTAGTACCTGCTCTGGAACTCTCTCTGTAGGCCAGGCTGGCCTTGAACTCACAGAGATCTGCCTATCTCTGCCTTCTGAGTGCTGGGATTAAAGGCAGGCACCATTACCGCCCGGTGCTATTTTAAATTTTTAATAATGCCTAGCCAAGGCCTCCATTTTGTGTTCTGTTTTGTTGTTGTTTGGCTCACACTATATAGCCATGACTGGGATAAAACTTGTAGACCAGGCTGCCCTAAACTCAAGAGATCCATCCTCTTGCCTTTCCCTCTGAGATGCCTTTTTTATTGAGACAGGGTCTTAAGTAGGCAGGCCTCAAATTTGGTTTGTAACTGAGGATACCCTTGAACTTGTGATCCTTTTTGTCTCACCTGACTCATTTCATCCTTTTTTACTAACTTAGAATATGTTTATACCCTCTCTAGTGAATGCACCTGGCTGCTTATATTTAAGGCACTCAGTGCTGTCATGAGGGCTTGCTTAGTCAACCTAGCTGGCTATGGTGACATGGCCCTTATTGGGGGGTTGGAATCTGGGGCAGAATTAGAATGAGAGAGTCCCAGGCTGGAGTTGGGGGTGAAGTAGGAGCAAAAAATAACAAGCTGAGCCAAACCTACAAAGTTAAAGCCAAAGAAAGTATAGATGCCCTGTTAAGTGGGCCTAAGCTCTGGGGCTAGTCTTAGGTCATGGAGACAGAATCCCACAGTCCATCGTCATTAGTAAGTGTAGGGTGGGTTGCTGAGAGAGCCCAGGGATCCCACTGTACACTGTCAGAAGCATTATTAGCAGTAAGCACTTCCTCTGTTGCAGGTTACGACCGGTATTACAACAAGTACATCAATGTGCGGAAAGGCAGCATCTCGGGGATTAACATGGTGCTGGCAGCCTATGTGGTTTTCAGCTACTGCATTTCTTACAAGGAACTCAGTAAGTGCTCTGGCATGACCCAGCTTCCTGTTAGCTGGGAGGCTGGTGTTGACTGGCTTTGTTAGACATGGCAGTTCACCTCATCAGCAGTGGAGCTTTGGGGCTCCTTACCTGTCTGTCCACCTGAGAGGAAGTGTTACAGGAATTATAGTAGTGTGGCATGTATAACAGTTTTAAGTGAGGAGCCTATGAAAAAGAGCACAGGAAAAATAATATGGAATTAGGCTGAAGAGTTTAGTGCTTGGGAAGCATGCTATACAATGCTGAAAGCTAGCTTATCCTCATAGCAGCCAATGTGAAGATGGTAGTAGGTTGGGTAGTGCTCTGGCAAAGCGCAGCTACCCCTGTCTCAGTTACTCTTAGTCGTAGGCTGGTGAAGCCTGATGGCAGACTGGGGACATCAGCCTCTGCCTAGGATTCACACTGTGCTCATAGCAGCACCTGCTCCTTATTGGACCTGGGCAACACTTCTAGTTGGGGGCCTATTAAAGATACCATTGTAGCCGTCTAATATATGGGAAATTAGCCAGATGGCAGGACCTAACTCAAGAGAAAGAAATGTAGAGGAAAGGTTGGCATGACTGTGGCCTGTTGCCATCACTCTCTGGTGATTTCACTGGAACATGTGGTAGGAGACTGTTTTTCCTAACTTTAGAACATGAGCGGCGACGCAAGTACCACTGAAGAAGGGTCATTATGAGGGGACTGCCCATCTGAGCATAAGCGCCTCTCCTACGCCCATCCATGAAGAACTCAACTCTGGCTGGATCTTCATGTCCTAAGAACTAGCGTTCAATAAAAGGTGACTGGCTGGTTCATGCACTGCTTGCCTGGTGTAGTCATTGTTCTGTGCTCCTGTGCCCTTGTCACACTGCCCAGGACTCTGGCTCATGAAGACTGTGGGCTCTGCACACCGCTGTGCTGGGGATGGTGTCCCAGCTCACTGTGGGGCAGCATGTCACCTGGGCTTCAACTGCCCAGAGGCCTGTTCTCTGCCATAAGCACTGTGGCTGTTTAGAGGCAGACACAACATAAAGCATGGACTCTGACTCATGACAATGGGGGGGGGGGGAAGGGAGATCTCTTAGCTCGGGATGTCCTGAAATTTACTATGCAGACCAGGATGGGCTCAGTGTCTGCCTCTGCCTTCCAAGAGCTGGAATCAAAGATGTGGCCTACCACACCTGCCTTTTAAAAGAAATTTTGTGTATGGGTATCTTCCTTGCATGTCTGTATATATGTGCACATGTGTGTCTGATACCCACAAAGATCAGAAGTTATTGAATCCCTTGGAACTGGAGTTACAGTTATGAGCTGCCATATGGGTGTTGGGAATAGAACCCAGATACTCTATTTAGATCAGCTAATTATGAGCATGGGCATTTTCCTCTCCTATGTGTGTGTGAGTATTCATGCACCATTTGTGTTGCTGGTACTACAGAGGAAGGTTTGAGATCCCCTGGAACTGGAGTTGCATATGGCTGTGGGTGCTAGGAATCAAACAAGGGGCCTCTGAAGAACAGCCAGTACTTGTAATTACTAAGCCATCTCTCCAGCCTACTCCTGGACATCTTAACAATGCAGGGGATTTGAGGATAACCTGGGTGTCCGCCAATCCTTCCTTTGTGTATGAGGACCACCAGCACACTGGTAAAATGGCCAGAATTGAAACCTTGTGGATGGGTGATGAGATGTGCCTGAAGGAAGCGCACCACCCTACCTGGCAGCACGCCCCATTCCTGTCTCTTCAAGATTTAAAGCTAAGCTACTAATTCCTTACGGGAGGGGAGGAACAAATGGAGAATACCCACTGCATAGAGCCTACATAGAGCTAGGACTGGCTTGACGAGTAGGTATCATCAAAGGCAACGTGAGGTACCATGCAAAGTCCTTTCCAGCAGCAGTTACTTCTCTTTGTGAGATTGACATCTGCTAAAAGGGAAGTTCCTCAGGAGTCTCTAAAGTAATGAAACATAGCTAAAAACCAAGCTTTTTAATCAACTTCATAAAAAGTATTGTAACTGAACTTAGGTAGGCCCACTCGCCCAGCAGGTTGCAGGTGACGGATTCACATTTTCTAGGCTCAAGGATGGGTAGCCTCTGCATGCCACAGGGGTCTGAGTGACAGCACAGAGCTTGCTTGGCAGGAGGTAGGCGCAGATCAACTGGGTCAGCTATGTAAAGGTGGTTTGCAGCACTGGCTGAAGGTGGACCTGAAGCACTGTCAGGTAGGTGCTCCACAAGAAAGCAAGCCCAGAAAAGTAGCTCAGCCTGGGCGCCTAACCCCTTTCAAAGAGCCAAGGCCAAGCCAGGCAGTGAATGCTCCAAGTTTGTCATGAAGGGCTCCTTGTTCAGGTCACATTCATAGGCACAGCTTGAGGTTTCAGCTGGACATGGAGAAAGCAGGCTGACCTGGCCACAACCCCACATGAGCCGCCCATCCTCTCTAGGTGCTGGTGTTTAATGAGGCCCTCTGATGGGAAATGCTGGCCATCTTCCACACAGGACCAAGAAGCACAGCTTCTCTCTCCCGAAGAGGGCAGTATGCAGGGAGTCCAATAAATGAGGCACTGACGTCCAAGCAAACTCTGGCTCAGGGGATCCAACTGAAGCATATGTTCCTTCTTAAAAAAAAAAAAGATTACTACAAAACGACAGGACAGACAGGGCCCCTCAAAATGAGCCCTGGCAGGTGTGCTTGCGGCTCTAGCCAAAGTCCTGCCAGCACTACATTCAGCAGCTAAGTGCTTGTTTCCAACAGCATGGCTCTCAGGCTGCTCCGGATTCTAGCTGCTGTCACTGTCCACTGAGAAAGGCCAAATGCCCTTTGGTGCATCTGTTGGCGTAGTGTCCTTTTTCACCACACTGGGAACATGGGGAAGGAAAGAGAAAAGCATGAGAGTTGGGACACTATCTAACGCAGTGCCCACCAAGTTACAGACTGTGAAGAAACTCAGAAGAAGCAATGAAGCTGCCACAGGGAGCAGCTCCCCAGCCCCACCACACCTGCCCAACAGGGGGTCCCACAGCAAAGAGCTCCCCCACCGGCCCTCCACAGGGCAGGCCAATCACCTTACCTCTGAGCTGGTAAGGTCTGGGGTTCCTAGAAAAGATAGGAGGGACCAACCCGACAGAAGCCACCAGGCCTCTGTCTCAATTCAGGGAGCCATTGCTGAGAACACTGAGGTGGCATATGTCTGAAGCTTTTCCCTCCTTAATCTTGTCGACATTTCTAAGCTATCTGAGGACAGGCTTTGATCACAGGGCCAGAGCAATCTGACAGTCCTTCAACCTGGAGAAGGTATAGCTGGTCGTGTCACCTGACAGAGCTATCACTAACCCTAACTTAGCCCTTCTATAGTGCCTGTTCTTGTACCACCTCAAAAGTGAACAGCAGTGTTGGCCCAGCATTGAACAAATGGGCAAGAGATTGCAGTGGACCACAAGTCTGTGTTGTTTACCATCAGGTTTCCATGCCGATGCTAGCTCAGTCCTGGCTTCCTTAGTGGCAGTCTGTCAGTATCCAGTACTTTTTCTTTTCTATTCTAACCCCCCTCCTCCTTTGAGACAAAGTCTCACACTGTATAGCCTGGCTAGTCTTGAACTCACAGAGATCTGCCTGCCTCTGGCTCCCAAGTGCTTGGTTTAAAGGCATGTGCTACCATACCACCACTCAGATGTGGCTTCTCATCTCAGATAGCATTCAGTTAGCCCTTGGACTGATGTGACCACCAGGAAGCCCCACTTCCCAGACCTGGCACATACACTTGTCTACATAGCTGGTCCTAGGGAATGCAGACTCTTATAAGACATTTAATATGGACAGCATACCACACCTGTGGTAGGGAGCCCCATTCTGTCAGTCTCAGGACCTGAGTATCTGCTTCATAGAGGAGACACTGCTGCATGGTGATCAATGGGAGCAAAATGACAGCTAAGCTGATATCGGATGCCGTCTTTGAGAAACTACCAGGAAAGCTCTTCCTCCCCAGCTCCATGCGATCCCATATCTTAGAGCTGAAGAACCAGCTCCAGCACATCAGAGAAAGTGCAGTCAGTGAGCTTAGGGCACCTGAATCCACACATACCTTTCCTTTGAGTTTTCTGTAAGCACTTGCCTCCCCCCACCTCCACCCCAGGGATACACACATCTCTGGCATACAGCAGGGTATTCAAACAATGCCTGGCTGTGTGGCACTGCCTTAGGCCATGGTCTTACCTAAAGCCATGTATATGAGCATCCTGTGATTCAGAACTTCCAGCAAAAATCAGATGCCAGTAGATATCAGACAAGAATTAACTAATACTCAAGTACTCAAATCAGTGCTATTGTTAGGAACAAAAGCCATCAATACTTTGTCTTTTAACAGACCTGGTGAAATAAGTTGTGGTTATGTAGCCTTTGAAAAAGATCAGATTTCCATGTGCAGCCATGGAATGAGCCTAAGACATTACAAAAAAAGAGGATAGAATGTTATGTAGAGTAGGCTTGCTCTAGGAATGTATGTGTGTGCACATGTAGATACTACCTTTAGTATTTTTTATGCATTTGTGTGTGTGTGCGCGTGCACACACACAGGCTTACTTATACAAGCCCACGTGTGACAGCCCCACAGTAACATAGCATTCCTTCTCTTTACTGAGGCAGGGTCTCAAATGAACCTAGAGCTCACCTAGCTCTGGGATCTTGTATTCACTAGTGAGCTGGATAGGCAAGCTGCCATGCCCACCTGAGATGTATAGGTGCTAGGAATCCAAACTCTGGTCCCCATGATTACCAAACAAATGTCTTACCCACAGAGCCACCTCCCACACCTGAAGTCTTCATACATCTATTTCTGTGGGTGTCACTGCTGACTCACCATGTGGGACATTTCCCAGCATATTTTCTGATTTTTTAAATCACAAGTTTATCTTTCAGAATTCTAGTTGTGGACACATCCCTCAGTGCAGGAGAGGGCTTGTTTCTGCCAGATGGCAATGGTAGACCCTCAAGTTTTTAACCTTTCAGCTCTCACCAACAGATACAAACACAAGTCCACACTCACGAAAGGTCTAGCAACCAACTACAGACTCTCAGCCTATCACTCACAGAGTTCATTTCTTGTATAGACTGGTGAGTGTTCCTAATCCAATTCCTACCAGTGTAGGCTCAACGCTTTGTCCTGTTCCTTTGGCATGTATACATAGGCTGCTTTGAGCATCACTCTACCCTGAAGCATTTCTATTTTCTTCTACCTTTTTTGGAAATTCTCACTTCAAAGCCCAGTGTACCTTCTTCTACCCTGTCTTGGCAGTACAGGAAGTAGGTTGGTGATTAACCCACCACAGTGGCCTACCTTCACTCTTCAAACCAGCAATAACACTTCTGAGGAGTGAGGGAATGACCACTAACTGAAGACTCTACCCCATACCCCAGTGATCCCCACCCCTATCATTGAGACTCACCTTGTAGCAAGTGACTTGCTCCAACGGCCGGGGTCCCCGGTTGCCTGCACTGCTGTTTTGACTCTGCATGACCCCAATGACCTGAGGGGCTCTCTGCTGATTGGGAGAAGAGTTCTGACTCGTTAACTGGATCAAGGAGGACGACCTTTGTAATGGCGGATTGTTACTTTGCTGGAAAGAGTTACACAACACGGTTTTACTGCGGAAAACACGTGCACGCGGACTACCAGTGGGGACGGAAAAAAAGAGGACGGGATCTCTCCTGCATGACCAGCAGGAAGAGGGCTTCTGCAATGGCCTGCCCCAGGAGAGTGGGCCGGAAAGAAAGTTCTGGTGATGATGGCAGGAGCTGCTGTCCGAAAAACACCATGCAGACACACAAAAACGAGAACTAAAAGTAGAAAAGAAAACATGGAAGAGACAAGAGGAAGTCTCTGGGCAGTGGGGTGAGGGCATGATCAGGCCTTACTTTTGTTTCTGAGGTTCTAGCTTCAGGTCAGGATGAACGCTTGGTTCAGCCAGATGTTTAGCAGCCTACACGGCGAGCAACAGTCACAGAAAAACAGTTGGAGCCTGACACGCTGGCCTGCAGTCTAGGGGCTGAGAGGGCCCTCCTCTAGGGAGTCACATGGGAAAGGGGAGTGGGGCTTTTAAGTAGGGATTCCAGAGCAAAGCACCTCCAACCAGATGGCATCTTGGCTCTGACCCAGGAAATGTCAGGCTAGAGCTATGAACCCCCAGGCTATCAGTTGCACCAGGGACTGTCTGGCTTTCCTCAGGAAGTCTGATTTCCTTGGTGCCATGATCTCCTGACAGTGGGGGGTCTGTGCAGGCCCCTTCAGGCTCTGGTACTGGAAGAACTAAAAGGGGACGTAGTAGCTGACTTAAAAGCCAGCCAGCCAAAGTCAGGCTTCAGAAGGGCAGTTAGCTGATGTAGAGACTTGCTTAAGGCCCTGCCTGTTGTGCAGGCCAGCCCTTCCCCTGGGCCCAATGCCCCACTCCTGTCAGCAAGCCCAGGGTGCCCTGGTTTGAGTGCTACTATACATCCCCATTTATCCATGGCATTTCCCTCTTTCCTTATGCTTAGGGATAAACACTGATTGGATTGAGGCTGGCTAGTCTTATAAATGTCTGTGACCATAATCCCCACGAGCCATGCTAGCACTGGCCAGTTATCAGACAACTTGGTTGTGCTCCTACTTCTGCCATTGCTTGGCAGTAGCCCATCAGATAAATCACTCCCTCCAGGAAGCCAAGTTTCCTCCTTTGTAAAGGGGAAGGTTCTGGCTCAGAAGCAAGAACAGCCAAACATGGGCCCAGCCCCTGAACCCTTGCTCCCAGTTCCCAAGGCAGACACCACTGAGCCACAATTGCACAGTCCCATGCTTATGGTGACTCTACTACATGAACCTATCTCCCACCTACTCTGGGGCTTGCTGCCCTCCATTTCTAAAACAAGCAAACTGCTTTGCTCTGATATTTCTGTCGGAATGAGAGGGTACATCGCCTTTCTCCTTTGCCTTCTCCTTTGCCCTCCTCACAAGGCCCCCCAGTGGGGTTTATAGCAGATCTCACACTGAGCGGATAATGAGACCATCTCTGCAGGCCAATGTGGCCAGGGAGGAACCAGGGTACAATACCTTTGTTGGAGGCTGCGTCTGCTGTGGTAGTGGGGGCTGCTCAGTGGTTCCCATGGGCAGTTCAAATCGAGGGCTGGTCCGAGAAGACAACAGGGCACGAGAGGAGATAGATCAGGTGATGTTTGGAAAGCTACACTTACCCTCTCAGCAAAACAACCCCGAGTCTAAGACTCAGAGTAAGACTGGCACAAAAGAACTGATGGTGAAGCCCTTGGGCAAGTGCTGCTCTAAAAGAGGGCGTGGCCATCCTGGTACTTGTGCTGTGCAGGAGAGGAAACATACATGGAAGCTCCTTCCCTCCTGACAATGCACAGGAACAACTCGGTGACAAGCAGGCATCACTGGACCAGATGCAAGCTTCAGGGCTTTCATCTAGGAGCAGGACCCACCAGTAGCAGCACTGGCCACTTGCCTTCACTAAGGCAGGGACCACAGGACAAACCAGGCAACTATAAAACTGCTGCAGGTTGGGTAATGTGGACCAAAGCAGCAGTAGAAGGGAAGGCTGTCAGCCCCCATGTTACTTCAGACAGAAGCTCAGTTCCGTGCCTTAGACTCTCAAGGTCACTGCTCACGGAAGGTTAAATGCTGGGCTACACAGAACTGCCTTTAGGCTCTCCAAGTAGAAGCGGCAGCAGACATAGCAGTGGCTCCTCTGCACCTCTCAGCTCTACCCAGACCCTAGGGTGGACACCACCCAGAAACTAAAGCCCAGCTGTACCTAGGATGTACTCAGAGGGCAGCAGCAGAGCTGGGACCAGGATACTCACTGCATGAATTTACATGAGGGTCCCTCAGGGCAGAATCCCACGAGGTAATTCACACAAATGACTCTCCGAGTGTGCCGATGCCTACATAGGGGACCTGCAAAACCCAGCATTCAGGTTATTCAGACTTCCTTTCAGTGAGACAATGCTTAAGTGTTCCACTACCAGTCAGAGCTCTGCTCAGAGAGCCACAGTGTAGTTTCAAATGCTGGATTCCTTTCTTATTCACAGGGGACAGTGTGCAGCACTCCAGCCTCTCCATGCTGAGCTTATCAAAAGTGCAAGCGGGAATACCATGCTCACAGCTTCCTTGGGAGGCTTGAGGGAAATGGAGGGTACTAAAATGCCCCACAGCCAGGCATGATAGCACCCACCTGACATCCCAGCACTTGGGAGACCAACCAAAAAGAACTGAGTTTAAAACCAGCATGGGCTATACAGTAAAACACCTGTCACAAGGCAAACAAACAAACAAACAAACAGCCTCACTGGCCCCAGTAGGTCAGGTTTGCTGAGCCAGGTAGGGCTGAGGAAGTGATGTCCCAAAAGGATCATCTGGTAGTCTTGGGGATTAGGTGGGCCTGAGGAGGCCTCCTGTCACCTACCATGTTTACAGAAGCCGCGGTCATACCAAGGGCAGTCCTTGATCTTGGACTCAGGGTCGATGTGCAGGAAAGGGCACTCCTTGTTGCTGCATTCCCCTGCAGGAAATGTGGACACATAGCCTCACAGAACTGTGCTGGGACTGGCTCCCAAAGCAATGGGATCAGGTGGTTCTAGTGTCCCGGACCAACCTGCTCATGTACTAGCTGAGGGCAAAGTCCATGGGGCTGTGACAAGTCCTGCCTTCACACACATCACTGCTGCTGAGAGGGTACTAGAGCAGCTGAATCTGGGGCATCCCTAGGTGGCGGGAGACCAGATATTCAAGTGTATCCACCGAGACTAGGACTGTTGATTCTTCACATCTATGAGCTGTCACAGAGGAGGTTTGAGGAACTGTGACGTTTAGGAGAAACATTAGGAGAACTACTTGGGAGTTAAAGCTGGGTCTCTGTGGTGGCATGGGTAAGCTTTACTGAAGATAACATGTGTGGACCAGCACCTCTCAGAAGCTTCAGGTGCTGGACCCCCAGCATGAGGATACACCTCCATACTGCCCTCTGCAATCAACGTTAACACATTCTACTTACAGTGCAGAGGAATGCCCCAGTCCACTTGCTTGCTTATAGAGCCAGTGCCCTTCACCTAACTGCAACAGCTTTCCTGTTGCCCAAGATGAATCCGCAGCCACTACTAGACCTTTCTTAGCCTTTTGCTCAGGACTTCCCTCTGGGATCTTCCCAGTTCACTCTGCTGAAGCCAAATCATATCTTATACAGCATTTCCCATGACTAATTCTCTATTATTCCCCCTTGTTTACCAATTAATTACCTAACTCTGGGCCAGTGGAGCAAACCTGTAGCAGGCAAGGAAAGGTCTGTCCTTTAAACACCTAGAGAGAGAGGATCCTCAACACAAGTATTGCCCATCTGCCAGCAGCTGCAGATGTAGCATCTGCACAAGGCAGACTGCTCTACAAGGGACAGGCAAGCAAAGGGGTCATTAGAGACATGGCAGCATGTTTACTGTGACCATGAGCAGAAAAGAGGGATATCCCAAGACAGCCTTCAATGGGTGGGCCCTGCTGCTATGGGTGACAGGGTGGAAGATGGTAATGATATGGATGTGGCAAATGGGACAAACTTGAGAAGGCAGGGAGCTAGGAAGCCTGTATTCTATTTCTGTTCATTTTGACCTCTTAGCTTATACTGCTTCAAAAAACAAAGCAAAACAGGCAAGAGTTATCACCAATGATAAATAAATGTCATTAAGAAAAAAAAAGAAAAGAAAAAAAGAAACTAAGGCGCTAGCATCCAAAGCCAGGCATGGTGACTCTCACCTGTTAGCCCAGCACTTGGGAGACTGAGTGAGGTAGGGGGTTCACTGAACAGTGAAGACAAACCAGGTGTGCATAGTAAATTACAGGTCAATATAGAGCAAAACCCAGTCTCAAAAAAACCAAAACCCACAATAATAACAAACTCCAAGCCTATTGGGGTGCTGGAATAACCAATATCTCCTCTAGAAACAGTTCATTGAAAGCTCAACACATGCCCAATACTCAGCTTATCTGAAGCCTCCTGACTTTATTCTTGGCAGTGTATAGGACCTGGGGCTGAAGAAGCCCTTGGGCTGACCATCATGAGACACCACTAACAGCAGACCAGAGCAGAGACCCTGGCAGGTGACTAAGATCTGTACCAGCTCTACCACTTCCATTCCATCCCTGTTTCTTTATCCAGGTCACCCCAAACAGTAGGAGCCTCATGATCTCTAATCAGAGCTCAAAACAATCTTAGTTTTATGGGAAGAGTCAGTTCATTTTCACCACAAGACAGCCCCAGACTTGCTATTACGAGGACTGCTGTGATAGCCACGCTATTGCCTAGGATCACATGCCAGAAAGAAGGAAGAAACTCAGGCTGGGGGTGATCAGTGACCATGCCAGGAGATGTGGATTTCAGGGGCAAGGCTGCCATGAGCAGAGACAAAGTCTCCAGCCAGCTTCCTTGCTTGTTCACTGGGGACCCGTTAGTCTCAATATCCCACAGTGCTCCAAACCAGAAGGGCCACAAGGACATGAAGCTATTACACAATGGCCTTGAAGCTATGACAGAGCACAGAGAACAATATCTCCCCCTTACTGAAGAACTAGCTCAGGCCGAGCCTCCTAGGATTCTGTGTGCCTTACCGAACTTGGAGTAAAAGTAGCATTCGGGCATCTTGGTCATGTCGTACTCATGTAAGAACTCGCACTGGTCCCCTTTCTTGCACAGTCCTCTCAGCCAGTGTTTGCACACAACTGTCTTCTCACCACTAATGTGCCGGAATGGACACATGCCCCCTGCCAAGGAAGAGTGAAGAGATACACAGGTTCAGGTGGAAATGAACCTAGCGGAACTGGAGAGCTGTCTCCTACACTCTGAACCACCAGCAGAGGTATCTCTGGAGAAGGCAATGTGGATTTAGGTGGCAAACCAGCAAACACTGCACTTTATGGGTATGTAAGTGTCTGTAGGGGCCAGAAAGCGGGGGAAGGTATCAGATCCCCTGGAACTGGAGTTACAGAGGGTTGTGAGAGTCACGTGGGTGCTGGGAATTGAACTTGGGTCTTCTGGAAGAGCAGTCAGTGATCCTAACTCTGGAGCCATTGCTCTAGCCCACTTTATATTTTAATAGCCATGTATTTGAGTTTAAAGTATTTTAGAAAAACCCAACTAAAATATGGCTGGGATGTAGGCTATCCTTCTGTACACCGTGAATGTGCTGCTCTCATTGGTTGATAAATAAAGCTGATATGGTCTATAGCCAGACAGAATAAAGTTGGGCAGGAAAGTCAAACTGAATATGGGGGGGCGGGGAAGAGGGCAGAGTCGAAAGAGACACCAGTCAGCAAGTCAGCCAGCCGCCAACAAAGCAAGACTTGTAAAAAATGAGGTAACAAGCCAAGAAGTACGTGACAAAGCATAGATTTAAAAATGGGTTAGTTTAAATGTAAGAGCTAGCTAATAAGTCTGAGCCATTGGTCAAGTATTTTTAAGTAATATTAAGCCTGAGTGGTTATTCAGGAACTGGCGGGCGGGAGAGAAACTTTCGATTAAATAAAACCACGTGGGTGGCAAAGCATAGATAAGAAATACATGGGTTAGCCAGATAGCGGTGGCACATGCCTTTAATCTTAACACTGGGGACACAGAGGCAGGTGGATCTCTGAGTTTGAGACCATTCCGGTCTACAGAGTGAATTCTAGGACAGGCTCCAAAGCTATACAGAGGAACTGTCTTAAAACAAAACAAAACAAAACAACAACAAAAAAAGAAAGAAATGAGTTAATTTAAATGTAAGAGCTAGCTAGCAATAAGCCTGAGCCATCAACCAACCATTTATAATTAATATTAAGCCTCAAAATGTTTATTTGGAACTGGAGGGTGTGAGAGAAACCTCCAGTTACACTGAAGCGTGTTATAACACACACCTTTAAGCCCAGCACCCATGAGATAAAGGCAGATGGATCTCTGTGAGTTTAAGGCCACCCTGGTTCACATAGGGAGTTTCAGGCCTAACAGCCCTACACATTGAGACCATGTCTCAAAACAAAAACAACAAAACACTAAAATATCATCTCATAACTTCACAGACACTAGCATAAGAGAGATACATAACAAGTCTGGGGTGGGTCAGTTGGTTTCTTAAACAAACAAACAAATAAAAAACAGTTCTGATGGTACACAGGTAAAAAAGTATGCCTTGCAGGATAAAGAGGGCCATTAGCAGAATCCAGGACTCCAGGGAGGCCATGTCCTATGAAAAATGCCTCAAGATTAAGATCAGCTTTATAACTGAAGGGATGGGACATACAAAAACAGGAGCAGTGTCCTTCTACAGCAGGATAGGGTAGTGTTCTACCCTGACGGGACAGAGCCATCCTCTGAGGATATCACACTTGTAACTGATGGCTTGCTAGAACTGCTGGAAGGTCTGCTGAGAATAAGGCTGTGACTGAGAAAGATGAGACCAGCCCTGCCCAGAAGAACTTTTGGTCACAATGGAAAGAAATGCCCCACATCCTCACTATCCAGAAGAGCAGCCACTAGCCTCATGTGACTGGTGAGCATTTGCGTTCACAGCAGTGTGACTGAACAACTATACCTAAAGACTTTAGTTGATCAGCACATGTATGTAGCTAGCAGCTATGGGACAACTACAGTATCATGAATTAAGGATGGCTTTATAGCAAAAGATGGGTGCTCATATTCCTAGGAAATTTCAGGATACATATTATATGGGGAACTGGGAATCTCTTTTGGGAATACTTAATCTAATTAATAAAGGAATTTAAAAATGGACTCAAAAGGAAGCCAAGGACAATTTTATTGAAGTTTAAGAAAAAAACAACAGCCCACCAATATTTGTCAAGCTACCTAAGAGTCAGAGGGCACAGTAACTGAGCAAACATTTGGGAATGAGATCAGGATGCAATAAAGGAATGTGCCTGACCAGAAACCATGAAGTCAAGGTATTTGGTCTACCTCCAAGGTCTTCTGCTTCAGCAGCAAGTAACTGCACTGTCCACAGTGCAGTCCAAACTCACTGGACCAATCCACCCATTCAAACCATCCCTTTGCTCCCTATTCAAGTTTATGATTAAAATTTAGTTTTCTAAATAAATTTCCAGAGGGAGGAAAATGCCCAGGTGTATGCATGACACATAAGGTTCTGCTCACCATTACCTATGAATCAATGGATAACCAGGCTCCCATAGCCTCTGTGGAGGTCTGGTTAGTGTCAACAAGACCCCAGAAGAAAGAAGCCATTGAGGAACAGTGTGCACACACTGGAACTATTAAAAAAAAAAAAGTCTATATTCAAACACTGGGTGTGGCTACACATAATTCTGGAACCTTGAGAAGTTCCTGAAAGCCTCTATGCCCCCAATGTCCATGTCTGGGAAGGTTGTGGCACAAGAAAGCAGCCTCTAAGTTAGGCAGGCTCAGTCTGTGTTTAAGTTTTGGGCAGAATCATCCTCCTGGCCTATCCAAGCCATAGCTTCATTTAGGGACACCTATCTACAGAAAGCAACACAAGCAGACCTGGTGGCCTGTACATTTGCTAGCAGACAAAGTAGGGTACCTCAGGAAGGATGAGAGAAAGGCAAGATTTTCTTACCTTTGCCACAGGCAGCTTTCAGAAAGAATTCACAGACAGCAGCCCCCGACTCTGTAAAAGGGAAAGAGCTAGTTATCAACCAAAGCCAGGTGCTAATGGGAGGCTCTTAAGATCTCTAATCCAGGGTGTAGTGAGCTGGCAATACTACAAAGCCCGTAACTGGCATGGTGGCATATACCTATAATCCTAGCATTAAGAGGCAGAGGCTGGCTGGGTGGTGGCACAAGCCTTTAATCCCAGCACTCGGGAGGCAGAGGCAGGTGAATCCCTATGAGCTTGAGGCCAGCCTGGTCTACAGAGCTAGCTCCAGGACAGCTAGGACTGTTACACAGGGAAACCATGTCTCGAAAAAAACAAAAGAGGCAGAGGCAAGTGAATCTCTGAGTTCTAGGCCAGCCTGGTCTACATATTGAGTTCTAGACCATCTAGGGCTATAGAGTTTAGACCCTGTCTCAAAGCAAACACCACTTGTTTCAGTCAAACCTGTGAAATGTGATCTGTATGGTGGGACCAAACATGTTTTTTTCTGAGAACTTCCTGAAAGCCCATAGCTTCCAAGACATTTAAGAGTGGGTAGAAAAGGCAAGAAGGAACACAAGATCACAGAAATGTTAATTACCCCCAGCTCATACCTCCCAGGAGAGTTAATTTACAGGTACATTAGGAGGGAATGAATGGTCTCACAGGAAATAACAATGAGTATATGATGCTTCTGAGCAGGGACAGATTCAAGGACAGGTGCCTCGGAGACACTAGCTTTGTAGAATGTAAGTGAAGACTAAGAAGCAGGCCAGCCCTTAAGATGCAAGGTCCACATGGAATTACAAAGGAGCACAGCCTTTCATCCCCACTGGTGCAGGAAGCTCTGGGAGGGTAGTAAAACTACAGAGTCAGGATGTAGTGGCAGTCCAGGGCCATCTACTCAACTGTTGAGTTTGGAAATTCATCAGCCATGATTGCCGAACAAACAATTATTGGCTTCATAAACAGTTTTCACTAATTTATCAGTGTGCATTTCTAGAAAACAAACTTAAAAAACAGAAACCAGAGATGGTGTTCCTTAAGCCACTCAAGTGCCTCTTGCTAACTTCCAAGAGATTCAGCGGCCTCCCAGAAGCAGGCAGGTTTTGCTAGGTCAGAGTTAAAGTGGTAGAATGTAAAGACGCTGCTGGATATGATGGTGTACACTGGTGATCCCAGTACCTGGGAGAAAGAAACTGAGGCAGGAAGATCTCGGCCAGCCTTGGCTATAGAGCCAGACTGCCTCAAAACACAAAAACAAACAAAAATAAGTAAGGAAAAACAAAGGCTGGAGATGTAGCTCATTTGGCAGAGTGCCTGACAAGCACGCACAAAGATCTGGGCTCAGTCTAGCACTACAGAAATTGGGAGTGAAGGTGTAAGGAGGATCAGGACTTCAAGGGTATCCTTGGCTACACAAGGAATTCCAGGCCAGATTAGACTACCTGAACCGGTCTCAATAGAAACAAAAATATCATCTAAGAGTATCTGTGATCTTTCTTTCTATATTGTAGTTGGTTTTGCCTCCTTCTTTAAGGTCAGAAATCCAGTTATGGGGATTGAGAAGATGGCTAAGAACACATCTTTGGGGCAGAATTTATATTTCTCAAACAGCATCATCACAGAACCAGCAAGGAGGGTCTGTAGCCTTGCTGGGTTTTGGCATACTCAACACAAAGTGAACTGAGCTGGAGAAGTACCCAAGTTATGCACATCCCTGTCTCTCCAAGGAAGGAGGCATAAGAAGGGCTTACTACTGCGCACCTGCCTCCACAGGCTTGTGGATCTGTGGTGTTGGGTGGAGAAGAGCTGCCCCACACATACTGTCCCATGGTCTCAAGGTAGTGTCATTAAGTCAAGCAAACGCCTACTGTTTAAAAGTGGACATAATGTCTATTGCAAGAACGACCTGGCCAACGACCGGTTATATCTGAATTGGAGAGGCTCCCCCAAACGAAAGATATCCCGCCAGCATGGGAAAACCGGAGAGGGACAGTAGAGAGAAGGCTTCTCCCAGGGGTCTGTGTTGAGGCAGGAGACCCCGAGGTGGAGTGCCTGGAACAGCCAGTTCTGAACGAAGTTAAGAAAGGAGCGCTCAAAGAGGTGGAAGTGGGAGACGTTCTAGGGCTTTGCTCTAGCTGGAGCAGGGTGCGAGATGGGAGTCCCACTTCAGGATAACATTCGTTCACTCGAACAACCGACACGGTCCTCCTGTCCCGAGGGCTGCCCCCCGGGAATCAAGGATCCAGTGACGTCCCAGGACGGAAGAGGAGCTGGGCGAAGGTGAGGTTCCCGCGACTCAGGGCTGGGGGAGCCCCTGGTCAGAATCGGCGTCGCCCACACCCCCGGGCCCCGTGCTCACTGTCCATGCCAGGAAAGGGCAGCGGCTGCGCCCCGAGCTGCTGCTCCACGGCGATCTCCAAGTCGAACTTGATGTGGTCCACGCTGGCGATGATTTCCTGCATGGCGGCGGCGGCGGCCTCCGGCCCGGCTCCCCCTCAGGTCTCTCAGCCGCCCTCCCCACTTAACCCTGTTCCCCGCCGTGCCCTCCCTGTCGCCCGCCGCCGCCGCCGCCCCGCAAGGGATGCCGGGAGCGCCCGAGCCCGCGTGCCGGCCCCCATCAGACTCAACCAATAGAGCGCGGAGTCCTACCAGTCCTTCAGGCCTGCCCAGCCGTTGGCCGAACGCTCTTCTCTTTGGGTCAGTAATCCGAAAGAACGTGTGAGGGCGGGACCTCAGGTGCGTGTGGCTAAGGGAAGAAAGTTGATTGGGGCCGAAACCCTGCGACCCCGAGAACGCCTTATGGGGCCTCGTTGCGCGGGACTCCCGGAGTGACTTCTTGTTCAACCTTCGTAGGAATCCCGGGAGCCAGGCCGAAATTGGAGCCAAGGGACTGTGTCCAAGCCCCCGCCGTCGGTCACGCTCTGAAGGCCTGGGGAGAGGAGGCAGAAGCGACCCGAGGGTCCCAGGCCCCCTATGGGTGGACAACCTCTACATAATCTCTAATTCAAAGGTTTAAGACTCAGGTAAGGAGACTGGACATGTGGCCCAGTTGGCAAAGTGTTTGCCCTGGGTTCGAGCCTCAGGACCACATAACATAAACCGGGAATGTTGGCGCATACTTTTAATGCCAGTAAATGGCAAGTGAAGGCAGGAAATCAAAAGTTCGAGGCCAACCTGTATTACAGGAGAACCTGGAGGGAGAGTCAACCTTCTAATAGAGCTAGGATTTAAAATGTTTATCGTCAACCTGGCGGCGGTGGCGCACGCCTTTAATTCCAGTACTGGGGAGGCAAAGGTAGGAGGATCTCTGTGAGTTAAAGGCCATCCTGGTCTACAGAGTTCCAGCTAGAGAGGGACCCTGTCTCGAAAAACAAAACAAAACAAAAGTTTATCCTGATTTTTGTATGTATGTATGTATGTACCTATGTATATGGCAGGCTGGCCTTAAACTCACAGAGACCCTCCTGCCTGTGGCTCCTGAGTGCTGGGATTAAAAATGTGAGCCACCACCACCCAGCTATCCTGATTTTTTTTTTTTTTTTTGTTTTGTTTTTGTTTTCGAGATAGAGTTTCTCTGTGTAGCTTTGGAGCCTGTCCTTGAACCATCTGTAGACAAGGCTGGTGACCTCACAGAGATCCACCTGCTTCTGCCTCGTGAATGCTGGGATTAAAGGCGTGCACCACCACCACCCGGCTGATGTTTTTTTATTAAAGGGTTTAAATTGTGCTCGCTTCTGCAGCACATATACTAAAAGGTTTAAATTATGCAGGCTGAACTCTAAAGCCCACCTAATAAAAATTAAATGCTAGGCTAGTATGGGAGGATGTAGCTCAGTGAGAGAGCTTAGATTCGCAAGTCCCTGGATTTGAAGCCCAATGCTACCAGATTCATAAACAAACAAGCCAATAAATACAAAATCCCAGACACAGTGGTCCTTGCTTGTAATGCTAGAACTGAAGTAAAGTTGAGGCAGGAAAATAAGATGAGTTTGAGGCTAACCAAGGCTACTCAGTGGGACCCTTTCTCAAAAAGTATAAAGATTGCTAGGCACTGGTGGTAGACAACTTTAATCCCAGCACTCTAGAGGCGGAGGCAGTTGGATCTCTGTGTTTAAAGTCAGCCTGTTCTACAGAGTGAATTCTAGGACAGCAAAGACTACACAGAGAGACCCTGTCTGGAAAAAAAGAAAAAATATAAAGAGCTAGTGATATAGCTCAGTGGTAGACCTCTAAATTCAACCTTTAGTACCACAAAAGGGAAAAAATAAGTAAGCACATATAATTTTTTGGTTCTTTTGTTTGTTTGTTTTGTTTTTAGACAGTGTGTGTCTTGTAGCCCTGGCTGACCTGGAACTCACACTATGTGGACCAGGATGGTCTCTAATTTAGAGAAATCTGCCTGTGATGACCTCCGAGTGCTTGTACTAAAGGAGTGCACCACCATACCCTAAATAGTTGTTTTTTTGTTTGTTTTTGTTTTTTGAGACAGGGTTTCTCTGTAGCTTTTGGAGCCTGTCCTGGAACTCACTCTGAAGACCAGGCTGGCCTCAACCTCACAGAGATCCACCTGCCTCTGCCTCCCGAGTGCTGGAATTAAAGGTGTGCACCACCACTGCTCGGCCCCCTATGTGTATTATTTTTTCAATACTGAGGATTGAACCTAGGACCTCGTGAATGCTAGATAGGAGTTCTATCACGGAGCTACAAACACTCTCACCCCACTTTGTTTATTGTAGTCTTTCTGCCTGAGGCTGCTGAGTATCAAGAATCTCAGGCCTGCCTAAGACATTCTTTTTTGGTTTGGTTTTGGTGTTTTGAGACAGTATCTCCTATAGGCTGGTCTTATTTATAGCAGAGGCTACCTTGCACTCCTGTGCATTCTTGAAACACATTTGTTTATGTGTGCATTTACATGGGTGCATTGCACAGTGTGTGTGCACAGGTCAGAGAACAGCTTGCACCACAGCTTCTACCAAGTAGATTCGGGGACCAAACTGAGGTCATCGAGCATGGCAGAAAGCACCTTTACCTGCTGAGGCAGGCTCAGGCCCTCTTTGTTGTTGTCATGTTTTCGAGACGGGATCTCTGTAGCCCTGACTAGCTTGGAACTCTGCCTCCCATGTGCTTGGATTAACTGTGTGGGCTACCACACCCGGCTCTCTCTCTTACTCTTTTGAGAGGATCCCAAGAAGCCCAGGCTGGCCTTGAAGTTGATATGTAGCAGAGTACCTTGTTGATATGTACCTTGTTCTGATTGTTTTCTACCCAGCAAGTGCTGAGAGTATAAATGCGGCCCATCTCCTACTCCCCATCCCCAGCCTGAGCCCAGACTTCCTAACTCAGAGCCACCCTTGTATCTACACTTCTCTCTTCTTTCCAGCTTCCACAGAGAGGCTGATGTGACTTCCTTATTGTTCTTCATTTCAGGCTGTGGAGGCACAAGAAGGCCAGCGATAGACCTCATGAGACTTTCCCGGCTCTTTTCTGGCCCCCACCCCATAGGACTGTCTGTCCTCCAACACTTGGATCTTCTTGGATCTACACGATGGACAGGAGGCAAGGAGGGACTTGCACAGCTGAGGTCGGCATGGCCACATTGGCAGCGGTCGGCAGCCTTCTGCAGCCCTTCCCACCTGCCCCTGCGCCAAGGGAGCCAGAAGAACATGAGCAGCTTCTGCTCCGACTCCAATAAGCTCAGCACTGCAGCCCCTCAGGAGGAGGAGGAGGACGAAGAGAGCTTTGGGACCCTCTCTGACAAATACTCCTCCCGGAGACTATTCCACAAGTCAACAGCCCAGCTGTATAACCTACAGCGGAAGGAGCAGGGTGTCGAGGAGGAAGAATTGGAGCCCAAACTGTGGCAGGGCCGGAGGAACACTCCATACTGGTACTTCTTTCAGTGCAAACGTCTGATCAAGGAAGGAAAGGTCTGAGAACCTTGGGGTCTTCCTTTCTGCCGGGTTGACATTATATGTGGGGCAGTATAGCCTTCCCAGTTGTTGAAATTGAAATGTTCATTGCTCAGTCCTTGAATCGCTATTGTTTTTGTGCACAGATGAGTGTTTGTGCCATGGTACGCATGTAGAAGTCAGAAGACAATATCGTACAGCTGCTTCTTCCCTTCCACCTTTATGTGGGACCCAGGGATTGAATTCTGGTCACTATATTTACACTGCAAGTGCTTTTCTCTGCTGAACCATATTGCTAGCCCCCTAGCTATCTTTAACTCACTACATGGCAATCCCACTAATCTTTTTGTCTATAAGACATTTCTTTGGGTCATGATTTGTTCTTTTAACAACTTGACCTCTAAGCTGGTTCCAGCTCTAGCTCATTTGAATAGTTTCACCATTCTTTCCAGGCTGTCCTGCTGTGTAGCCCTGGCTCACTGGCACTCACCATGTAGTTCAGGTTAGCCTTAAACTCATAGTTTCCTGCCTCAGCGGGAGTGCTGGGATTACCTAGCATATGCCTCTATACCCAGATTATTTTGTGCGCCACCATGCCTGGTGGTAGCTATTATGTGAATGAACAAATAAGAAAAAGGAGCGAGAGCTGGGCACAGTGGCACACATCTTTAATTCCAGCACTGAGACAGACATAGCTCTGAGTTTGAAACCAGCCTAGTATACATTGTTATACCCTGTCTCAAAAACAAAAACAAAAACAGAAAAAAAACCAGAAAAAAAAAAAGAAAGGGAAAGGGAGGGCAGGGGAGAAAAGGAAAGAAAAAAGAAAGAGAGAAATTGGAAATTGGGCTAGGAATTCAGTTTAGGGGTAAAGTGTTTGCCAAGCATGTGTAGGCACTGGGTATGATCTTCAGAACAACAACAAAATCGAAAACAAAGAATAAGGAGTGGAAGTGTACTAAAGGGACAGGACAGTGTAGAAAATTAAGAGATGGGCCAAGACTACTTTGGGCAGAAGTTTGCAGTGAGAAGGAGGTGTTGTCCTGTATCGTGTCAGAAGGGTCCTTCTACCTCCCACCCTCTGCTGGCAGCCTTTGATTTTTGGAGGTTTTTGTTTTGAGATAATATTGTATGAGTTCCAGGCTCTGAAACATGCTCTGTAACCTAGAATGGCTTTGATTCCTCTGCCAAATGTATACCCCACTCTCCCTGGCTTGCTAAAGGTCTCTGAAACCATCCTGAGCCCTCTCTCATATTGGCTTTTTACCTAGCTGGTGGAGGCCCTGGATCTGTTTGAGAGGCAGATGCTGAAGGAAGAGCGCTTGCAGCCTCTGGAGTGCAACTACACAGTGCTGATTGGGGGCTGTGGGCGTGTCGGCTACCTGAAGAAGGCCTTCAGACTCTATAATGATGTGAGTGTGGGTCACATTAACAGGGCCAAGGCTCTGCAGTGTATGCTGGGCACAGATCCTGAGCATAATGCCACTATGGGCAGAAGACATGGTGTGTTGACATTGAATCCAAATTGAGTTCTTGGGGAACTGAGTAGGTGACAAGAGACATGCTTAATTATGTGCCTGAGCTGTTAGGAGCTCACATGTCCCCTTATTTCTCTGCCACCATGCCCAGTTAGTCTATATTCCTCTCCACAGTCATCCACAGTTGCTCACACACAAACCCTGCTTCCTTTCCTTCATGAATCAAAAAAGAACCTTACATGGGACAACTGTAGACTCAAACAAGATACAGCCCATCTTCTCCTGGGGCCAGAAGCTAAGGGAGTCCTTATTTTAGCGGATTCTTGCTAATCCTAGTCCTTTTATTTGGTACACTACTCCAGTCCTCATACTCTGTGGCTAGAGCAAACAGAAAGAAACCGCACTTCTTTTTTGCTTTGTTTTGTATTTTTGAGACGGTTTTACTATGTAACCTTGGCTGACCTGGAACTCACTATTTAAACCAAACTGGCCTTGAACTCATGCCTGCCTCTGCCTTCTCAATGCTAAGATGCCAACATACCTGAAAAAACTGCACTTCTCAAAGGACATTGTAGGTATATGAATCATTGTAATGATCTTTCTGAATGATCTCATCCTTGGTTTCTAAGGAGAGTTGACTAGCTCATGAGCTCTCAACTAGTGAGTACTGGTCCCCCTTTCCCAGAACAGACACGCTCTGCATCCTGAATGGTCAGGATAAGCTGCTCAGGCCTCAGAATATAAGCACAGCAGCTCTAGAATATTCTTTCAAGTGCCCCAGGAGGATGATTTCCTGTTGGCATTTCCAAGAGTGTGGGCTCAATTTTCATAGTCCCTCTGGTGAAGTAAGGAGTTTGGATACTGTATATGAGGTGCCACTTGGGTCCTTCAAAGTGGCTGTGATCTCTGTATCCAAATTCTCCTAGAACCTCCTTCAGTGTTGTCCCGTCTCAACAGATGAAGAAGCGAGACCTGGAGCCGTCGGATGCCACCTACACAGCCCTGTTCAATGTCTGTGCGGAGTCCCCCTGGAAGGACTCAGCCCTGCAGAGTGCACTTAAGCTCCGACAGCAGCTCCAGGCCAAAAACTTCCAACTCAACCTGAAAACATATCATGCCCTGCTGAAGGTGACCGCCAAGTGTGCAGACCTCAGGATGTGCCTGGATGTCTTCAAGGTGGGGACTCTCCTTGCTCTTCCAAGTCAGACCCAGTCCTGTGGGACAAGTGTGAGAGATAGATTACTTGTCTCTCTTCACCTGGAATGTTCAGGAAAGCTGAGACAGCCTATGCTTTATGCTGGGATTCACACATGTATCCAACATGACCTAGCTTTCCGTGGCCTCAGTCTGACAGTGTGGGCTGTAGGCAGGCGAGCAAGAGAATGGTGGTGGAGAGGGGGATCCTATGCTGAGTGGGAGGATAGGAGTTTCTGAGAGGTGGGAGTGTCTCTTAGGAGGTCTAGCCCAGCTTGACACTGAAAAGATTGGTGGGGACCATGTCCTTGCCCTATACAGTTCTACATGGTTGAAGTCTTGTTCAGACATCTAGAAGGTGTGTCCTTTCACAGATGAGGAAACTGAGGCTGAGTAGCTCAGGCCCTTGTCCTTATTTATCCATGCACATAGTTGGCTGCTGTTGTTATTGGGTCTTGAAACCAGCCCTTTTATTCTAGGGCTCAAGTACAGTGGTTGCAAGGGTCAGCTTTGCATATGCTGCTGATTCTAGGAGCAGAGCTGGGGAGATGGGTCTGGAGGGAGGTGCTTCATTTGGGGGCTGGTTCTAACTGGTTCTAGTGCTGCATCCAGGCAGCAGTTCCCTAGAGATGCATGGACCTGGTACTGAACTAGGTCAGACACCACCTGGTCTGGGCCTTGCTATAGATTCTGAGTGAGACTGCTTTCTTCTCTTGCCCAGGAAATCATCCACAAGGGGCATAGAGCCACAGAGGAAACCTTCTCTTTCCTGCTTATGGGCTGCATCCAGGACAAGAAGGCAGGCTTCCTGCAAGCCGTGCAGGTCAGTCTTGCCCTTGCCCTGCCTGGTGCCTGGGTTAGCTTTGTTTGGTTTTTGTTTTTAAATTGTATGTACGTATGCAGGAGGCCAGAAGGGGTCAGCTGGAGCTGGAGTTGTATAGCCTGTTGTGAGTCATTTGAACTGGATGCTGGGAACCATACTTAGGTCCTCTAAAAGAGCAATTTGCTCTCTTAACTTCTGAGCCTTCTCTCCAGCCCCCTGTGCCAAGTGTTTTTACATCTGTCATCTTCTGGCCTTAGTGGTAATCGCTACAGGGCATGCTCTTCCTCCATTTTGTGGAGAGCATGGAAAGGAGGCTGGTGGCAATGCTGTCCCTCTAGTGAAGGCACAGCCAGCCTATCCCTCTCCTTCTCAGACCCTCTAATTTGGGGTATGTTCACTGGGGTGTGTGTTCAGCCCATCTGCAGGTTCATACTCTAGGTGGCATGTCTACAGGTGCAACCAGGAATGCACACGTAGTCTCAAAGTGACACAGATGCTCTGTTCCCATCTCAGATCCCCCAGACGCAACCCCTCTCATTATGTCAGGAGTGGGTGTTGGTGTTGCTGACATGAATGCTTTTGAGTCATGTTTTTCCCAGCTTTGCCATCTAATGTGTCCACCACAGCTTGACAGCAGCCTAGTCTACTGTCCTGTGTCCTGTGCCAGATATGCATTTCAGGAAGCTTCTCAGCCACTTTGCAGAATGACTACCCAAGACCCAAGGTTGTGTCCCCTCTGCAAAGAATTTTGAAGCAGTGGGATGCTGTGAAGAAAGTGTAGAATGAACCCATCAGTACTCCCGGCCTGTTTGTGTTACACACTTCCTGAACCCATCAGTACTCCCGGCCTATGTGTTACACACTTCCTGAACCCATCAATACCGCCGGCCTATGTGTTACACACTTCCTGAACCCATCAGTACTCCCGGCCTATGTGTTACATACTTCCTGAACCCATCAGTACTCCCGGCCTATGTGTTACATACTTCCTGAACCCATCAGTACTCCTGGCCTATGTGTTACACACTTCCTGAACCCATCAATACCGCCGGCCTGTTTGTGTTAAACACCTCCTGAACCCATCACTACTGCCGGCCTGTGTGTTACACACTTCCTGAGCCCATCAGTACTGTCAGCTTGTTTGTGTTACATACTTCCCGAACCCATCAGTACTGCCGGCCTATGTGTTACACACTTCC
Organism: Ondatra zibethicus; assembly: GCA_004026605.1. Taxonomy (NCBI): domain Eukaryota; kingdom Metazoa; phylum Chordata; class Mammalia; order Rodentia; family Cricetidae; genus Ondatra; species Ondatra zibethicus. Next base: position 5,599 of record PVIU01020806.1, on the reverse strand, counting down.
TGAACCCATCAGTACTGCTGGCTTATATGTTACACACTTCCTGAGCCCATCAGTACTGCCAGCCTATATGTTACACACTTCCTGAACCCATCAGTACTGCCGGCCTGTGTGTTACAAACTTCCTGAGCCCATCAGTACTGCCGGCCTATATGTTACACACTTCCTGAACCCATCAGTACTGCCGGCCTGTGTGTTACACACTTCCTGAACCCATCAGTACTGCCGGCCCGTGTGTTACACACTTCCTGAGCCCATCAGTACTGCTGGCTTATATGTTACACACTTCCTGAGCCCATCAGTACTGCCAGCCTATATGTTACACACTTCCTGAACCCATCAGTACTGCCGGCCTGTGTGTTACAAACTTCCTGAGCCCATCAGTACTGCTGGCCTGTGTGTTACACACCTCCTGAGCCCATCAGTACTGCCGGCCTATATGTTACACACTTCCTGAACCCATCAGTACTGCCGGCCTGTGTGTTACACACTTCCTGAGCCCATCAGTACTGCCGGCCCGTGTGTTACACACTTCCTGAGCCCATCAGTACTGCCGGCCCGTGTATTACACACTTCCTGAGCCCATCAGTACTGCCGGCCCGTGTGTTACACACTTCCTGAACTGCTTCCTCAGGGCAGTGTCCACCCCTTTTGGCAGGTGAAGGAACTGAGGCTCACAGATGTTTATACCATATATGAGATTCCCACAGCCACTCAGAGCTGGGATTTAGGGCTAAGGAGATGGCTTAATAGGTAAGAGTACTTGCTATATTAACACATGAGGACCTAAGTTCAAATCCCTAGAACTCGTGCAAAAAAGATGGGTGTGACCCTGTCACTGTGACCCCAGCTCTTTGGGCAGCAGTGACATGAGGATTGCTAGGTCTTGCTGACTGCCAACCTAGCTTCAGGTTGAGTGACAGATCCTCTCTCCACAAGTAAGGCAGAGAGTGATATAACAGGACACCTGATGTTCACCTCTGGCCTCTGCTTATGTACAGATACCCATACCCACTTACAACAGTGACACAGACACACACAAACACACACCAAAAAAGAAAAAATAGCTACAACTTAGTCTACATTGAGACTTATAGTTTGAGACCTTGTCTCAAAAAAAAAAAAAAAAAAAGAAAAAGCCAAGTGTATCAGACTCTAGTGGTGAATCTCTGCCACCACATTTTATTTCAACAATATGGTGTATATATCTCTTAATTATCCATTCTGCTAACCATTCCTTAGGAAAGGCTGCCAAGGCCCTTGCCTTCCTGAAGACCTTGCCCTGATAGGCATTAGAGACTTGCAAGGTTTGCCAAGCTGGTGCCTAACCTGCCAGTCCCCATCTGCATACCTCACTCTACGGTCGGGTGTCCGCTGTTGCCCATACCCAGCCTTTGAAGGTTTCTGTCAGAACCAGAGAAGGGACTGGTCAGTTAGTGCAGCACCGGGGAAGCAGAAGCATCTCTGAATTTGAGGCTAGCCTGATCTATGTAATGACTCCAAGGCTACATAGTAAGAACCTGTCTCAAAAAAAACAAAACAGAAAAACAAAGGGTGCTGGAGAGAGAAGTTAAGAGCATTGGCTGCTCTTGTTGAAGGCCTGGATCCAGTCTCCAGCACTCACACAGTGGCTCGCACAACTTAAAGGTGTGTGCTGCCACGCCTGGCCTGAGGTTGGATACTTTTCTCGATTCTTCTTTATTTAGTCACTTCTTTAAATGTATGTATTTATTTTATGTGCATTGGTGTTTGGCCTGCATGTATGTCTGTGTGAAGGTGTTGAATCCTCTGGAACTGGAGTAGCAGATAGGTATGAGCTGCCATGTGGGTGCTGGGAACTGAACTTGGGTCCTCTGGAAGAGCAGCCAGAGCTCTTAACCACTGAGCCATCTCACCTCCTCTTAAACCTATTTTGATCATATGTATTTTGGTGGGGAAGGCATTTGCATTCCCCAGCACAAATGTAGAGGCCAGAGGACAATCTCCCAGGTTGGTTCTCTCCTTTTATCATGTAGAGTCTAGGGATTGAACTCAGGTCATCAGGTTTGGTGGCCAGTATCCACCCCCGCCCCTGCCGTTTTTTGTTTTTTTATTTTTGAGGTTTCTTGATCCTTTCACCTGGGGCTATAGGCTGGCTTCATGGGGACTGAACCTGGGGCTCCATACCCTGAGTCACATCCCCAGCACTTTTTTTTCCTTTTTTTGTGGTGCTAGGGTTTTATTCCAGGCCTTCACACACACTCAGCCATTGCTGCACCGCAGAGCTACTCCAGCTTTCTTGTGCTGTGAGAGTTTGCTGGTCTGATTGTTACTGCACAGCACCTCCTTCCACGGGAGCCTATAGGAGGCAGGGACAGGTAGCTAACATTAGTTTCTCCTACAGGTATGGCGGCAGATGCTGAGGCTGGGCATCAAACCAACTAGGCATGGCTATAACCTCCTGTTGGGTGCAGCTCGAGCCTGTGGTCTGGGGGACCCAGAGGTTGCTTCCAGGCTGCTCCTGAAGCCTCAGGAAGAGACCATCCTGTTCCAGCTACCAGCAGGCAGGCCTGAGGCCCGGAGGAAAGTCCAGGCCAAGGCTGAGGTTGATGTGTTAGTTAGACATGTGGAGGCACTAGAGAGGCAGTTGTTTCTGGAACCTTCTCAGGAACTTGAGAGACCTTCAGAGTTCCCCGAGACTGGGGTAACAAGCAAAATCCAGCCTGAGATAGAAACCAAGGCAGAACCTGGCCATATACCAGCCCATACCCCACAGGCCCTGATGCCTCCCCCCTTGAATCTGGAAGTTAATATCCTGAGTCTTGGGACTCTCTCCCCAACTGTAGTCTCCTTTGGGACAGTGGCCACACCTGCTGATAGGCTGGCCTTGATGGGAGGTCTGGAGGGCTTCCTGGGCAAGATGGCAGAACACGGGCTCCAGCCGGACATCAAAACCCTCACTCTACTGGCTGAGGTGGTGGAACCTGGGAGCCCCGCAGAGTCTTCACTGCTGACCATCCTGGACAAGCATGAGGTGGAGGCCGACGTTACCTTCTTCAACACACTGATAAGGAAGAAGAGCAAGCTGGGAGACCTGGAGGGGGCGAAGGTCAGGCACTATCTAATGGGGTCTTCATTCTCTGACATTAGATTGTAGAATGTAGCTTATTAGTCAGCAGATACATCTGGAGCCTTTCTCTGGCTTGGCCTTATATGAAGCTAGGAATTGAGATGCAAACCAGCCAGCTGCACCACAGCCCTACCACATAGAGGAAGGGCATGAAGGGCATTTATGAGGAAGGGACGTCCTGATACACTGGGGATACTGGGTTCCAAGAGGCCAAATGTGTCGCTACACTGAGGAGGGGTACTTAAGATAAGCAGGTGCTTCAGGAACAGGACCGTAGAGTTGTTCAGCTAGTTAAAGAAGCACCATCAACTGGGGCTGGAGAGATGCCTTGGTGGTTAAGAACACTGGCTCTTCTAGATGCCCTGGGTTTGCTTCCTAGCACTTACATGGCAGCTCATAACCATCCGTAACTCCAGTTTCAGGGGATCTGATGCCCTCTTCTGGCTTCCGTGGGTGCTAAGCATTCAAGTAGTACTTAGACATAAATGCAGGCACACCTATACACATTCAAAACAAAATGTTGCTGTGGGCTGAGGGTAGCTCAACTAGTAGAGTTGCTTAGCACACATGTGATCCTGGGATCCATTCCTAGCACTGCATAACCTGATGCACACCTATAATCCTAGGAGCTGGGGATTGGAGGATTGGAGGATGGAGGGTCAAAAATTTAAGGTCATCCGTGGCCACTGTCTTAGCTTTGGTTCCTATTTACTATGATGAAATACCATGACCAACAGTGATTTGAGATGGATTTGTTTGACTTATGCATTTGTACATTTGTAGTCCATCACTGAGGAAGTCAGAACAGGAACTCTAACAAGGGAACCTGGAGGCAGGAGCTGATGCAGAAGCCATGGAGGGCTCCTGCTTACTGGTTTTGCTTCATGATTTGCTTAGCCTGTTTTCTTATAGGACCCAAGATCACCAGCCTCAGGCTGGCACCACCTACCTTGAGCTGGGCCCTCCCTCATCAGTCATTAATTAAGAGAATGCCCTACAGCCCCATTTTATGTATGTATTTTCTCAGTTGAGTGTCCCTCCTTTCAGCTCTCTCTAGCATATGTCAAGTTGACATAAAACAATCTAGTGTAGCCAAATTGAGAGTTCAGTGCCAGCCTAGAGTCCTTGAGACCTTTTCTTTTGAGAGTAAACAGATCTCTAAGTTTTAGGCCAGTTTACATAGTGAACCCCAGACTAGCCAAGGCAGTATATTGAGACCCTGGCTCAGCATCCCCCCCCAAAAGATAGGTTCACCATGAGATGCCCCAATAGGTCTCTGGAGTGTTCTTGCCACCCCAGCATGTTCCCAACACTGCACGTACTCTGTGCTGTCATCAGCTTCTCTCCTGGTTAGGCCAGGAGACGCTGTCTGATTGTGTGCAGCTTTCCCCATTGCACAGAGATGATAGCCAGGCTCCAGACAGGTTTTTGTCTCTTACGCAGTCAGTTTTTATGTGATGCGCCTTGACAGAGCCCTGGGCATCTGTGAGGGTCAAAGGTGACAGAGAAAAGGCCACAGTGCAGAGCACACCTTCCTCTGGACAAGCTAAGAAGAGAGTCCTCTGGGGCTGAGCAGAGACCAGCAGTGCCATGTAGTCAGCTGAAGGAGTCAAGAGGCCTCAGAGCAATGGTGCCCCTTGGTCTCTAGCATCCAGCAAAGGAATTCATCAGGATATCTGGCCAGGGCTTGTAGGTCTCAGGTTATAGCTGCATGTTTGTCTTACAGGCACTGTTGCCAGTCCTGGCAAAGAAGGGAATTGTCCCCAATCTGCGGACTTTCTGCAATCTGGCCATTGGGTGCCGTAGACCCAGGGATGGTATGCAGCTGCTTGCGGACATGAAGGTGAGAGGCCCAAGCCCAAGCCCAAGCAGGATGCCTCTGGTTCTGGGAGAAAAGAAAACCCTAGGAGTTCTCAAGAAGAAAGTTATGGGGAGAATAGGACCCAGGAGGATCAAATGAGTATGGAGCAGGAATGGCCGTGAACCCCTGTGGGAATGAGCAGATTCTGTGAGGTATTGTGGAACAGAATGTGTTTCCGTCTTGAAGGGACCATTGGTTCCAGTGGAGAGATGTGAATGAGGGTGAGCCCTAACACCGCGGAGGGATGGGAGCTCTGGCCAGAGTCGGAGAGCACAGGGTGGTTTCCAGCTCTGGCCGCTCGGATGCGCATTCTCTGCTCTCATGAGTGCTTGCACGTTCAATTCCAGCCGACCCCAGCAGCGGCCACTTGTATAAGGACCAAATTGTGTTCCCACATTCTACCCCCTACTAATGCTGGCTGTTATAGACTGACCCCCACCTTGTGGTGATGACCCTTTAAGCAGTAAGCTGCAGCCAAGAGTGAGGAGGTATTTTACACCTCGTTTCCTGTCTGTTGTCGCCCGAGCAGCAGTCTTCTCCCCAGATTCTCCAGGGTTGAAGTGCCAGGCAAACTTGCTTTTGTATGGGGTTTGACAGCCAGTTGTTGCTGTACGCTTCCACCCGTCTTGTGT